>JARJDV010002278.1:0-18277 GCA_030264675.1 Anaulacaspis nigra
GGCGAGCGACGTGATTAATAATCGAAAGTGTGCCTGGTACGTATTCGAACACCGCATAATGGTCTCGCACTCATCCCTTGCCGGCGAAATTTGCATTTTTCAATTCCTCAATTAGTGCATGTCTATCCATTATGATGGATTAGATTGCTTCGTATTCAATCGCCAAGTTCAATGCCCGTGATGCGTGATGTTGCGCATTTTTGTTGATCATCCGTTTTAAGCCGGAGACCCGGTGAACAACCCCTTCTTGCTTACCCGTAATCGTGGTGCGGTCTGATTGTGTGGTGGCGGTGGTGGCATCAATGGCTCCGGCTCGCGGCTGATGCGTAGTTCGGGATTCAGCGATACGATGATACCCAAATCAATCTCTTTGCCTTTCGTCTCATTCTGTTCGAACCATTCGACCGTTGCTGTGCCATGTTCCAAATCGATTCCGGCGACCAGCGCTGAATGCACACGTCCTAAAACACACAAAATAGCGCCCAACATTAATAATTCATCCGCATATTTCCGTCTCGCTTCGTTCGAAGGATGGCTGTGCTATTACGGAATGTCGGTCTGACCGGTGCGAATTTCTTCCACTTCTTGCGCGGTGGCCGCTGATTCAAAACGCCATCGGATGCGGATGGCGCCAAATCATGCTGACTCGCAGGAGCTGCAGGAGCTACAGGCGCCGCCGCCTGCACCGTCTCGACTGGCTCAGCGAATTTAAACAGATATCTTATGATAATATACGTTACGAAAATGAGTGTCACAAAACCCATCATGCCGCAAAGCACTCAGCGCGCAAAAAACAGCTGCACGGGCGCAACTTCATCGCGAGGCAAAAGCAAGTAACAACGCGCGGTTTACAAGTTGCGCAGCGCATGACACTAATGAGCTCATACTCATGCAATGCGTATATAAGATGCTTGCCAGCCCGACTGCAGCAGTAAGCGGCTCAAACTCCGTGGGAGGAAAAGTAAATAGCAGGCGAAGAGAAATGATAACCAATGAATTTCATCTATTGCATAATAATAGCATCCCAAGCAATGAGCGCGCGCGCGCTCTCCGTGTTTCATTTTGAACATCAGAGAGCACAATGCACGAATACAAATAATTCACACAAAAAATTATTCCCAGGCGCCAAGCAAAAACACAATTATTTAACCTATTCGTCATGTAAACCGCAATTCGTCTGGCATCAAAGGTGCGCAAATGACTGAATGTTATCATACGGTTGTTGTATTGTTAGTACAAGTTGATTGATTCCTTATTAAACAAAATTACCGCATTTAATGACGAATGAGACAAAGTGTTCATTTAAAATCCTGTACATGGCTAATGTGCGCACATTTGTTGCATTTCGGCAAACACCTTGCACTCGTCGAGCTGCGCACCGCAAAAGGTAAATCGTCCTTGACGATGTGTGCGACACACAAGAAAGTCAAGACAACTGCGACAAGACCAGAGTATATATAAAGTAAAAACAACTTCAATTGTTCGCATTCATCAAATCATCGACTCGAATACCGTACTTAAATCAAATCGCGCGGCTTGCGGTAACCAGTGATTGAAATTATCTTAGAAATGGATTGATTGCTTTCAACGATAACGCAAAGCAAGACAATCAATTCTTGTTTCAAGCACGACAGGCAAACGAACGATTGGCAAGCGCAGGCACGAAAACGGACCACACGAACGACCCTTATATGGACAACGCATAATTCAAATTTACATGTTTGCGTCATCGTCCACTACAACTTCTATGCTAATCTAGCACAATTTAGATTATTGCAATCATCGTCAAACGAAAGCCAATCACAATTTTTCCTTCAAAACACATCAACGAATTTACGTCGATAATAATAGAACTAATTACTATCTGTATGCAAAGCGCGCGACCGGCGTTCATTAGTTGATTGAACACGGTTGTAATACTTTGCAATTTGTTGTTAAAAAAATCATTTTCAAAGTGCCCACGCACTCAAAAACTTCGAAATTAACATACACGCTTCACAGCCGTTTTACAACCACACAATGCGCGCCATAAATGAGCCGATCACCTTAAAATTTAATTTTACCAAATGCTTAATGCCGCGTAAAGAGTAAAAAATTGCCAATCGACGATTTTATCGCGGGTAATTCTACGCCTTTCTTAATTGCTCGCGCGCTGCGCTCGTGTGCTGAGCGCATATGCTCGAAATGTGTCAGTCGAGCGATACGAAAATGGCAAATTAAAGTTAATCGCTAACAAGGATAACGAATTCAATTAACAATCGCGACTACACATGTCCGCCGAATGCCAAGAAGCCGTACCGGTGTGGCGGGCAATATGTCCATGATACTCCACACCGAAACCTTGACGTGCATTTCGATTAGCCACCCGGCGGCGTCGCTGCCACCCCCGTAATGAGTGCAATTGAAAATCGGGTAAATCGTGGTGCATGCGATGGAAAAATTCAGTGATTGTTGTATCCGTGATACGACCATTGATCCTCGAGCGGCGCACGGTCGCAGCCATATTTGGTTTTCTTCCTCGTGCAAAGCGCGCACGAAACTCGCCAGAAAACAAAAACAACAACAACAACATCAGCGGCAGCAACTACAACAATAATAATATCAACGAAACGCACCACACGCGACATGCAAACTCACCTATAAAATGGGCCAAGCAAACAGCAGATAAATAAAACGGAAGTGCCATTTAGCGATATAAACGAATGTTAATTGATGGCATTAACGATCGATAGAATTAAAATAAAATTCGAGCGCTAAAAAACGATCTAAACAAATAATTTCAATTTCCTGGAAATCCATTCTATAAATTCCAATACATTTATTTACTAGACCACTCAACTCTTTGTTTGTTTTTATGCTTTTTATACCAATATGCCGTAATTGTATGTATCATATTATCGATTAGCGCGACTGCTATGTATACATAAATAACTATTCTATTTAACAACCGATAATCAACGAAATAGTCACAAAAAATCCTTTTCAAGTTTCTTATCGGACTTTTGAATTTCTCAACGGTTTTCGCATTACGTTATCACCGGTCTTATACGGAGCGTGCTTCTTATCAATAAATAGTGGCAAATACAGTTAGGCGACGATGAATAATTACTCAATGCAAATTGTCCAACAATCCATAAACAACGTTTGACTTATATAATTGCGAGTCTCAATCGAAACGGTTTGTATACAATACAGTATAATGTGATGTGTGCAATTTGTTTTGTAATGAGTACTGGGGAAGGTTCGTCCTGGCATTCAATCCACAGCCGGCTGCGATTGCTTTCCGCGTAGTGTGCACTTTGTGAAACATGTGAGCACGGAGCACTGAATTAAACATCGCCATCATGCACAAATCCAATTGCATCGACTGCTCTTGACGTCTGCACGGCTAAAATCAATGTCATAACCGTAGACAGATAAGACACTCACTCTAAAATGAATAATACTAGCAATACAAACAATGCAAATTTAGGAGTAGCACCAATTAGTCAGAGCTGGCAGCGGCTATCTGCACGCGAAAAGGTCCTGTCGATGACTTATCAGGGTCGCAAAATTTCCGTCAAAGAATGCACCATGTGTATATGTGGTTTACTTGACGGTGCGCAACGGTCAGACACCGAGCGTGTGTGTAAAAGGAAATGCCCTCGGCTCGATTACTCACCATCAGTGCGCTTGATGTTCACGCTCGTCCCGATCGCCAGTTGAGTTGCCATCTCGTTTACGAATTTGTTTCGCCGCACGTCTTCAGCATACACACGGAGATGCTCTCCAAAGCCGACAAAAAGACGTATCTGTGACAAGATAAAAGCCAGATAAAACCATGTGCTTTACCTGCCGTGCATTCGCGAGACTTACCTACGGGATTCGCAGGCGGCGAACTTTACGCGTTTACACTGTCTGAAGGAGGAACTCACGCACCTGCTGTGTTTTCTTAGCAACGGGACGATAGTAAAGGGTTCGTTTCCGACTTCGATCTCGGCTATCGCTGTGACCGTTGCGGAACTAACACAACGGTTTTCTGACGTTAATACACGGCACAGCCAGACGTTCACCGCACCGATAACACGAAGAAACGACAATGCCGATGCCGACTCTGGAGGGGCGGCTGCAGATGCTCCGACGTTGACAATTGCTCATATGAAACTCACTTTAGTTTCGCTTCTGGCGATAAAAGCGCTGGTGTAGTACTGATCAATTTAAATTTGAAATACAATTTATTAATTTTATCAGAATTTTTGCGTACATTGTTGGAAAACAATTTAGAAGTCCTTGGAGCTAGGTATTTCTTTTTGCAGAATTGAATCTAATATACAGAAAGTGTCAAACGAAAGCACAAAGTAATCCAACTATGCGACGTTGCCCATGCAACGAAGCAAACGTCAAATTCTAGTAAAGCGAGATTGAACGTTAATAAGCATTAATAAGGTTATGTGTCGTAAACATGGCGAAGGGGAGGCGTTGAGTGAAAACATTTCGATAAATTCATATTATTATTGTGGTGAGAGTGATTTAGTGACTTCATACAAACTTATTTATTTTAATGGTGATAAGTGCAATACATTTTACATAATGGCTGAGGTGTATTCGCGCAATATGATGAAGGTGGCTTTGGCTAAAGTACTACAAACAATAGGATGGAATTCTATACACACAACCCCCCTGGAGATTCTTACGGATATAATGACCCAATATGTAGTTCAGTTATCAAAGAGTGCACATGATTACGCAAATGAATGTAAGTACTTTTATTATATCAGTTGAGTCCAATGTCTGTTGTGTTTGGTTATGTAGTTGGTTGTCTTGAGCCTTCTTTGGACCACTTGGGCCTTGCGTTCCGTGATATGCACATCAACCTCAGTGAACTGGAAGAGTATGTGACATACGTAAATTTCGCTCCTGCACCTACGCCTGTGCCCAAATATCCAATACCCAAGGATGACAATTTGAACTTTTTGAAGCCAGGCAGCAGAGAAGTGATAACAAGACCTATTCATATACATGAGCATCTGCCTCCTATGCTAAACAATGAAGGTATACTTAACTCAACAGTACATCACATCAAAAATTTTCTTTTGGCAATACATTGTTTATAGAAATTGAAGCAGAACAAGAACCAGCTCCAAAGCCTATTCAAGAAGAAGAAATTGTCAATGTTGAGGCTACTCCTGTGTTTAAAAGACCAGCAGATGTTTCACCTGGAGAAACGTTCAAACGGGCAAGGTGAATAGGATATCACCTGTTTTAAATCCTTGTATTAAAATAACAATTTTAGACTGAATGAAGAAGAGGGACGTCCTACAAGAGAGATAAGCAGTGTTATGATGACGACCTCTGGTTACATATCGCCCGCGAGAGAAGGGAAACTGCCAGAATCACGGACGCCAACACAACCTCCAGAACCACCTCTCCCGTCAGCATCACCTCCGCCGCCTACAAGTGTACAAATACCGGGGACAGTGGCAACGCCAAACTATCCCCCATCTAATTTATTCGATAGTCCTGTTACTACAAAACCACCTAAAATATTAAACCCCAAAAAATTGGAAAAGTTGGAAAAGAAGAAAATGTCTGGTAAAGAGTTGTTCAAGCCTGATCAAATCACGACTGTAACGCCAAAGAAGCCGGAAAAAGTCAAGAAGACTCCTAAGGAGCCGAAAGTTCGTAAAAGTCAGGGACCACCAGGTGGTAGAACACCTCAACAACGATCTCCTTCTACGCCAAAAGTCAATAAAACTCTTGCAGCTGCTCGTCTTAAGACGGAAAAGCTTAACACAACCATCACGCCGGTATCAAACAAGGTGGACAAATTGTCCAACGAACCAGATAAGAAAAAAGCGAATATCTTCAAAAAGATCTCAAATGTGCGCAATGACAAAGAGGTTAAGCCGCCTAAAGTAAAATCACGTGAACCTTCTCCTGAACTCGTCGTTGACGAGCCGGTGGAAACGAAACGCAACATTTCGGGAGAAGTGACGATCGAGTTGGTTAATGCTGCTCTTAAGGTGGAAAAGCCTGAAAAGTTATACTTCGATGATGATTCACCGCCTGGTACACCGTCAACACCAAAGACACCCGAACTCATGACACATCAGAGTCCGCCGGCACCGGCTGTGAAGGAGAAACGCAAGCGTAAAGACAAATCGAAGGTGAAGAAACTTATGAAGGCAGCCAGTCCGATTGATGTGGAGATGGAGCGGCCCAAAACACCGGAAGCTCATGTTCCACTGCCCATGCCACAGAATTTTCCTAATTTCCCATTTCCTTCGGTTCCAGGTTTATCTTGCCCGCCGCAGCTCATTAACCCTTTTATTCCAATGAGTCAAATGAATACGAACCCGTTCTTTGGCATGAATGCCCCGCTGCCGCCATTTATGCCACGGCCAGGTTTTCCATTAGTGCCTCCGATGCCCATTAAGCAAAACGCGCATCATGTGGAACCGCCAGTAAAAGCAAAAGTGCCTGCCGATAGTACATCAATAGACGTGGACGAATCGCCGCCGCCATCGCCTGTCGTTGAAGTAACGAAAAAGAAGAAAGATAAGAAAGACAAAATCAAGAAGAAGAACAAAAAGGATAAGATAAAGAACAAGGACAAGGGTGAGAAGAGGAAACTAAAGGAGGAAAAGAAGGAGAAGATTAAGAAAGAGAAGAAGGAGAAGCGGAAAGATAAAGATCGTGAAAACGTTAATATTAAACTAACGTTGAAGATTGGAAACGAGTTGTCGCCGAGGCCGGATACCCCCGAAAAGAAATTGTATGACTTAATTCGATCAACAATAAGTTAAGTCATCGAAACAATAATGTTTGATGGTTTCAGGAATATTAAACCAATCGTGAAACGAGAGATTGTAAGTCCGCCTTTAACAAAACGGGAAAGTTCGCCTGAGTTGGCAAAAATATCCGCATTGGTCACTGGACAGCCCAAACCGAAACTAGCATCACCTGTAATACAACCGAGTAAGTTTGGAAACATTGTTTTAAGTTCTGAGGTGCAATTTCTCCAGGAAGTTGCTGTGTAATGGAATAATTGCAAACACAAGGTCCACAAACAGAAGGCGTCTCGCTTTTTTTACAATTATATTGTTTTTTGTTCCAAAGATAATATACCGCCCGAATCATTTCATCTTCACGTGAAGAAGTCAATGTTTAAACCGAATCCTAGCAAAATACGACCTAAAGAATTTATGCAAGAGCCAGCGGCGCCTCAGTTGAGTCACGAAGATTTACATTTGGCGCCGGTGGTAAAGTCGAAATATATCGTAAGTAGCGAGCGCATAGTCGTGTTCAATGCTTCTTGTATTGACGATCAAGCATCATCATCCAATCAATCGAATTAATATACGTCTCAATGTGCGCCAGTGCATTTGAGACTGACTGATACACATCGCAATCATCTCAAACGCATTGCGCGTACACATCATCTTTTGTCCGCAAAATAACAATCGGTACATTGTACATACGCTAAATGGGAACAAATCAAATCTGACCAAAAACTATGTTGTAATCAAATATGCAAGAGGTCACTGACGTTTTGAAATGTGATGGCTTGGAAATTCAGTGTCGTCTTGATTCATATCAGCATTTACTGCGCGTAATTTTGTCCCTTCCTCGGTATGAAATGTTTTGCATGAGTTCGAATAGATAATTATCTGTTTTTTGTGGACGGGTGTTTTAACGATATATCTGCATGTGATCGGAAAGTATTCCAATGGGACACATGATTGAGCATCGGCAACGTTTTAATGCCTCCACTTGCTTTACTCGCATTCGTATTCTAAACCATGTTGAGTGTATTAACAGAGGAAGAAATTAAGGAAGAGAAGACATCGGCGAGCGCTCCGCATAGATCGCAACCTGGACCCGGCCGGCCGCGCATTCATCCAATCAAACAGAAACCTCTAAAAGCAAGTAAACGACAAGTACTCGTTAAGGTAAGAAATGATTCCGTTGTGCTTCTTCTGCTCTAGCAAAGCAATCTTGTCTTAGCGGAAGTCAGCACGGAGCTTTCCTCCATTCTTTGAGCGGATTGTCGGTGTGCACGTTTTTTGGGTTTCCTTCTGGTTTTTTCAATATGTTGTTTACTAACTAACAACCGTGTATCATCTCATTCATTCATTTTCATTTCATTCATGTTGGTCAGGTTTGAAAGAAGTTCGGGAAAGTTTTCCACGCTTGATTTCTAATGCAATTGTGTATACAGGATTCGGATGGCAATGAAGTTTGGATTTGTCCGGCGTGCGGCAGGCAGGACGACGGGAGTCCAATGATTGGCTGTGATGATTGCGATGCATGGTATCATTGGTGCGTTTATTGATATTGTTTTAGCCGACGATTTTAACTTTTGTGGAACATTTTTGTTTAGGGTATGCGTTGGAATTCAAGTACCTCCAGACGAGACCGAGAATTGGTATTGTCGGCAGTGTATTGTCAAAAAACAAGAAGTTCTTCACACTGATAAAAAGAAGAAGCGGAAGAAACGAGAGAAAAAAGATCATTAGTTCAATTCTGATTATGAAAAACTTGTACATATTAGAATATATTTGAAGTCTATTGTTAATTTTTAATAAACACTGTTTCTGATTTTCAAATAATATTAAGGTTTTTTAAATTTGATAAATTGCATTTGGTGTTTCATCGATTTTAAAACTTCTCCGGCAAAATTGCTTCACATTTTAAACTCACCGCGTTGGTAGTTATACTCGAGGTGGCGCTTCAAATACATGTTGAAAACCATTGCAAGTCTATAGCGTGTCATGATCGAGTGAGTAACAGTGACTAAGTAGCTGTGGATCAACGGGAAGTGTTTGTTTACGAGTTGTATCCTGGATAAAAGACTAAATTGACTGCTGTGCGTGATATAGTGTTGATAAGGCATACGTGTAGTGATGATGATATAATTAACGCTAGCATTTCAACGTAGAACGTAGGTAGAGCTACACAGCTAGTGGAATACGGCCGGTGTTTACCCATTTGGTGTTGTTATCGTTGCAGAATAATAGTGATAACACAATGGCTTGCACAGATCGCGTATCTTTGACTGATGCGTTATCAAATGTTGATGTGCTGGATGAGCTTCCACTGCCAGATGAGCAGCCCTGCATTGAGGCACAGCCCTGTTCTGTTGTGTACCAAGCCAATTTTGACACCAACTTTGAGGATAGAAATGGATTTGTTACTGGCGTGGCAAAGTATATTGAAGAAGCCACTGTACATGCAAATCTAAATGAGCTTCTTGAGGAAGGCCAGCAACATGCTGTTATGCTTTATACATGGAGATGCTGCTCAAGAGCCATTCCTCAGCCAAAGAGCAATGAGCAGCCCAATAGAGGAGAGATTTATGAGAAGACTGTTGAAGTACTTGCACCAGAAGTGCATAAACTCTTAAACTTTATGTATTTTCAAGTAAGTCAATGTGGGTGTTTACATAATTTGTGATTCAATGGATGTTCTGTTGCATTACAGAGAAGGGCTATTGAGAGATTCTCACAGGAAGTGAAAAGACTATGCCATACAGAGAAACGAAAAGATTTTGTCTCAGAGGCTTATTTATTAACATTGGGCAAGTTTATCAATATGTTTGCTGTGCTTGATGAATTGAAAAACATGAAATCCAGTGTTAAAAATGACTACTCCACATACAGAAGGTCAGTGCAAAATTAGTATCAGCATGAATTTGCTTGTAACTGAAATGTCATCACTTGTAGAGCTGCGCAATTCTTAAAGGTCATGTCTGATTCACAAACTCTTCAGGAATCACAAAATTTATCAATGTTTCTTGCGACTCAGAATAAAATCCGCGATACGGTTAAAGAAAATCTTGAGAAGATTCCAGGTTATGAAGAGTTGTTAGCTGATGTTGTTAATATTTGCGTGCAAATGTTTGATGCGAAAATGTATCTCACTCCCAGTGAGAAACACATGCTTGTAAAGGTCATGGGCTTTGGTCTATTTTTAATGGACAGTGAGCTATGTAACATTAACAAATTGGATCAAAAGAAAAAACTACGTTTAGATCGCATTGATAGAATATTTAAAAACTTGGAAGTGGTTCCACTTTTCGGAGATATGCAAATTGCACCATTTAATTATATTAAGCGCTCCAAACATTTTGATCCAACAAAGTGGCCACTCTCTAGCTCCACCACTATTTCACCGCAAGCTGACTTAATGGTACATTTACCACAAATACGCGAAGATCATATTAAATACATTAGCGAATTAGCCAAATACAGCAATGAAGTAACAACCACATATAAAGAGAGCGGAAGTGATAACGAAAATCGCGAAACGGCTGAATTGGCATTGAGGGGATTACAACTTTTGAGCGAATGGACAAGCGTTGTAACCGAGTTGTATTCCTGGAAACTTCTCCATCCAACTGATCATCATCAAAATAAAGAATGTCCAGTTGAAGCTGAAGAATACGAACGTGCTACAAGATACAATTATTCTGAAGGCGAGAAACTTGCACTGATTGAAGTGATAGCTATGGTTAAAGGATTACAAGTATTGATGGCCCGCATGGAGACGGTGTTTACCGATGCAATTCGTCGATTTATCTACGCAGAATTGCAGGATTTTGTGCAATTGATTCTACGCGAACCGTTACGTAAAGCAATAAAGAATAAAAAGGATTTGATTCGTAGTATTATTATGTCGGTAAGAGAAACTTGCGCTGATTGGAATAGACAATCGTCTGATCCTTCTAGTGATCCAGCATTGAAAGGCAAAAAAGATGCAAGCGCCCAAAGCTTTGAAATTAAAGTCCCTAGACGTAATGTAGGTCCTTCCTCAACGCAATTATACATGGTGCGCACAATGTTGGAATCATTAACTTCAGACAAATCTGGCGGAAAGCGCACATTACGTAAAGACATTGAAGGACAATATTTATTCCAAATAGACGCTTTTCATAAGAATTCATTCAACTGGAGTTATTTGCTGAACTTTAGCGAGAGTTTGCAGCAATGCTGCGATTTATCACAGCTCTGGTATCGCGAATTCTATTTGGAAATGACAATGGGCAGAAAGATTCAGAAATGCACTGTGAGACATTCGCACAATGAAGAGTGTAATGATCTTATCACAATGGAGAAGCGAATTCAGTTTCCTATTGAAATGTCCATGCCTTGGATTCTCACAGATCACATTCTTAAGACGAAAGATCCATCCATGATGGAATATGTACTTTATCCTCTCGATTTGTACAACGACAGTGCTCTCTATGCTTTGACCATCTTCCGCAAGCAATTTCTCTACGATGAAGTAGAAGCAGAAGTAAACTTGTGCTTCGATCAGTTTGTTTTCAAACTGTCAGATCAAATCTTTGCGTATTACAAGCAACTTGCAGCCAGTATTTTCCTCGATAAGCGTTTCCGCGTTGAGTGCGCAACTCAGGCCGGTGCTTATCTATTGCCATATCCACGAGCGAATCGGTATGAAACTTTACTAAAGCAACGGCATGTTCAACTTCTTGGAAGATCTATTGATCTCAATAAACTTATAACACAACGAATCAATTCCGAAATGCAGAAGAGTCTTGACTTGGCGATTTGCAAATTTGAAGCTGGCGATATTACAGGTGTGATGGAATTAGACGGTCTTCTGCAAGTGAATCGTCTATGCCATAAACTACTAAGTAAATGGTTAGCACTTGATGATTTTGATTGCATGTTCAGAGAAGCCAATCATAATGTACTTGCACCCTATGGACGCATTACGCTGCATGTTTTTTGGGAGTTAAATTATGACTTCCTTCAGAACTACATTTATAATGCAGCAACGAATCGATTCATTAAATGCCGCGGTGAAATTACATTCGCATCGCCCGTGCAGCGCGATAAGCCACCGACAATGTCCTCGCATCATTTGTGGGGCACGAAGGCCTTGAACGCGGCGTACACCACGCAATATAGCTTGTACTGTGGTTTTGTAGGTCCGCATCACTTCCACACGATATGCAAATTACTGGGTTACCAGGGCATAGCCGTCGTAATGGAAGAACTTCTAGCAATTGTCAAGAATTTAATTCAGGGCAATCTCTTGCAATATACCAAAACTTTAATGAGCCTAATGCCCAAAAGTTGCAAGCTGCCACGATATGATTATGGCTCTCCTGGAGTACTGAGTTTCTACAACGCGCAATTGAATGATATTTTGCAATTTTCTGACGCAAGAACTGAAATGTTCCATAACTTCCGTGAATTTGGCAATATTATTCTTTTCTGTTTATTGATGGAACAAGCGTTGTCACAGGAGGAAGTGTGTGATTTATTGCAAGCCGCCCCATTCCAAAATATTCTACCGCGCCCTTATTGCAAAGAAGGAGAAAAGCCGGAAACGAAGCAAAAGCGCTTAGAACAGAAATATTCCGCTTTGCAGATTGTATCAAATATTGAGAAACTTGGCACTGCAAAGGTATAATTTAATTGGCTAATTTGTACAATTTAATTACTAATAATTGTCTTGCAGCAAGCTTTGATATCGCGAGAAGGTGACTTGCTGACACGTGAACGTCTTTGTTGTGGTCTCAGTATCTTTGAAGTTGTCCTCAACCGTCTCCGTAGCTTTCTTGATGACCCCGTTTGGGTTGGTCCACCACCAGTGAATGGTGTTATGAACGTGGATGAATGCACAGAGTTTCATCGTTTGTGGTCTGCTTTGCAGTTTGTTTATTGTATGCCCGTTGGTGAAACGGAATACACAGTCGAGTATGTCCTCTAATTTATTTTTATCCTGTGTTTAACATTATCATTATCAGGGAACTTTTCGGCGAAGGACTCCATTGGGCAGGATGTACAATGATAGTTCTTCTTGGTCAACAGCGACGCTTTGAGGCGCTTGATTTCTGTTATCACATTCTCCGTGTTCAACGAGTTGATATGAAAGACGAAATCGTCACGGGCATTGTACGTCTTTTTCCACTTTCTTAATGTGGCTGTAATTATTCATTCATTGATTTTACAGAGTTTGAAACGCATGGTCGATCGAATTCGTCGATTCCAAGTTCTCAACTCGCAAATCTTCGCAATCCTCAACAAGTTCTTAAAATCGAACGAAAACGATGAGCAATCCGTGGAACATGTGCGTTGCTTCCCGCCGCCCAGCTATCCTCTAACGGGTAATCATCAAATGTACCAGGGAGCCGATCACATGCATCAATAAGATAGTTCCAGCAAACAATAAATGAATTGTTGTCAGAACAGTATTAATACCACGAAGCAAATGCGTGGAATCTGATATTGACTGCAAGTACATGGCACGTGGTGACAGGCCACGCGTTCAGATGCAATGATAAGAGTATCGTCTTTCTTATTACTGATAAGCAAATAGTTAATTGATATATTTAGTGTCTGTTTGTCTCAGACGCAAACAGACAGGTAGAATATGAATTACATTTATGGCATACAAATGCGATGTAAGCAAATTTAGCTCCTATTACTATCATAAGTTCGTATGTAATTTAATATCGATGTAAGTACGCTATATCTCTTTTCTAATGTAACTTTATAACATTGATTATTGTAAATTATATACAGCATTACTAGTAGTAGTTGATTCAATTTCCTTGCTACTTTGACCTTCGGGAATAAGCCGCGCAATATTGGGATGGAGAGAAACGCAACACATTGATATAAATATTTGTATTTATTCAATTTCCTTAAAAAAGGGATCGGAAGGGCATTTGCAAACAAGAATCAATAGAGATGAGTCGAGATGTCAGGTAATCAGTTTACAAATTCTTTACATGTGTGTGTTTGTGTATATATAATTATAAACGGCACAAAAAATGACCAGTTTAATTGTATTGTTCCTGTAAATGTATCCTATATGTTTGCACTTCAACATTGCTTCGCGTTCTGATGAATTCTGTACTCGTTCATTATTGTTTGTATCTCATCCTTTTTAGAATATCTTACTTATTTTTCTACACGGCGTATTTGCTTTATTATGTGTTTCTTTATAATTATATTTGTTGATTAATTAGCATTGTACAGTTAGTTAGTTTTTGCACGACGACGAATAACATTCATTTATTATGTACGTTATTACACATCCAAGTGTACTTTTTAAACAAAGCTGCATTAATTGTGGTTTGTTTTTCTGATTTGTTGCTGCACTACAATTATTGCCTTCTGCTTCCTCCAGCGTCCGATGCGGTTTTATTTATTGTACGAGAGCTCAACATCGAGATGACGATACAAATGATTGCTTAATTGTGACTGAGTTTGTGTTCTATTTGCGTGGTATGTATACATTCTTTATTTATATGTATTATGTATATATAAAATATACGTTTATGATATAAATTACATTACAATTCAAATCAGAAGAATCTGGCAAACGTTTCTACTCAAACCGTCCTTGCATAGTTGAAAGTTTCGCTCAATTCGGTGTACTAAAGCCAGCATACATCTAACGTAAATTGTCATCGAACTTGATAAAAGACTCGAAATTATATAAAAATGAACGTTAGTTGAATATATGCATATGTCTAGAATATTTTATAATAAAAAGTACAACTAATTTCGCTAATGTTTGCATTCCGCAGGCTTGCCTTACGTTTGTTTGGCCGAAAAGTACAAATTTCAATTGGCAATAATAATTTAATACAAATCTTTATGACTTTCGCTACGTTAAGCAATTAAAATTAAAGTAATAATCGTGAGGTTCTTCTTCATCGAAAATGGTTGCCGGCGCATTTCTAAAGTATCTCATTACAATACATACGTAATAAAAGTTATACGATTAACTGCCAATTTGTTACAAAATTATGAATTACTTGTTTACCGAGGCAACGGACTGACTTCTGAGACAAAGTTAATCACTTATAAAAAACGATATGTGTTTACTAGATAGAAGACAGCTCAAAGTGTAAAGTACAAGGGAGAAAACAGAGTTTGTTTGTTATGTACGTTGGCTAACGATGGTAAATTACAACTAATCCAAAAATACTTATTTTGAGAATTAAGTTCGAAATACAAAAAAGTTCCGTAACGTAATTTAAATCTATATAAAGAAACGCTTCTCCAAAATGTAGTTGACATATGCATTCGTTTCGAGGAGCAAATGAATTTGAGATAATAATACGAGGTTGTTGCTCATGGCTTAATAAAATAACAAAATAAGATTCTCTCGGAATTGTCTGTGGTTTGTTTATCAGCTTGCCACACGTATCATGTATGTAAAGCAGTCGATTGTAATGAAGAAAATTATTTCAGTCCAAATGTGTCAAAAGTGTGTTTTCCCCTTCTAAGTAGTGCATTCATATCAGCGCTCCTTCGAGATTGTTATCATCAAACTATGCACGTTCCTACTGCACGCAGCACGAGTTCTTGTGGCCGTTCTTCAGCTTGAGGCGCGACTTCGGACGGTATTTCTGCAAGTATCCCAATTGCTTCGAGTTGATTGCGCCTCGACGCTTCCTGTAATAATTCAGTCAATTTACATAATCCTTCCGAGCGAAAGCGCATTGCAAACTTACTCTCTGATAAGCTCGACGGCTTCTTCGTACTTGAGTCCAAGTTCAATTAATGCCAACGCAACCATAACCGGCGCCCGGCCAAGTCCCGCCACACAGTGCACCGCGACGCACGCTTCCGAATTGTCATGGTACTGCTTCTTGAGCACCTGGAACCATTCCTCGGTGATCTCATTCGGGGGAAAGGTTCCATCGTTGTACTCAAGATCGTAGACGCAGATTCCCGCGTCCTTGAGCTCCTCAATCTTGTACGATGGTTCGCAGACGCGGACAACGGTCGCGACGTTGTGCTTCTTCAGCTCCTAGAGCACAAAACCATTATAATGGAAGTGAAGATTCATTGCGATTCATTAGCAATTCAAATGCAAAGCGGAATTCTTTTCTACGCGCAGGGAAATGACGAGAAAATTGGATATTGCAAGGGCAATAACCGCAGGGGTGTAGGATAGCAACAAACAGCCGTCGAGTGTGAAAACACAAGGGAGTACTTTATCCGCCGCTTTCAATTTTCCGGCCAACAATAGCGTTTTCCACTTTTACACGGAAATTGCTTCCGGTCAACATGAATACGCATTATCGTTAAAGATAGCTTACCTGGATGTACGTAGGGATGGTTTGGTCCGACGGACGATCAGTGATGAGGAATCGGAATCCCTTGTATTTGATTTCGGCTGGCGCCGGGCGAATATCCTTTGGCCGCATCCCGCTGATGCTCATGCCACGCTCACCGCGTAAGTAGCGAATGTTGCTGAAGATCTTAAAGACCCACTTGACGAATAACAATCCGATCCACTGGTTTGCGTCACTTTCGAACTTTGCTGCCTTCAGTTGATATCAAATTAATGCCTGAGCTCCTGCTTCTTTGCGGTTAGTTGTTGCTGTTAGTACAATGTTTACGTCCTCGTTAAATCCTTTCAATAAAACGATCGATCGACCAAAAAAGAAATGCGCGTTTGCACAACTCAATAAGAGTTTTGCTCAAGAGCGCTCTCTCGCTGCCCCGAAAATGATCTCCACAATTAGATGTATAATTAGTTAAATACAATACTCTCTTGTATAATTAAAAAATAGCTTAATCAGTCTTAGATTTACGGTGATTTTAATGCAGCTTATTTTTTTGGTTTGGTTTGAATATATTGCATCTACCATAAAAATCCCGATTCAAATAAGTTTGTCAGAAGCTCTCAGAAACAAATACGAAGCGAATTGAAAACTTTTCGTCGTGCTCTTGATCAAGAATGTACGCAGTAGGCTGGTTGCACTTAGAATCGTGTGATATGCGTCGATATCATGAAAATGAATTTCAAGAGTCGAGAGAACCGTTCAAAAAAGGATCTATAAAAATCGTTGTAAAACTAAACGCCTTTGTAAAAAATCGCGATCGATGGATCGAAACGTAGCAAAAGTTGTCGAAGCTGAATGTTAGTTAGTTTAGTTAGTTGTTTGGTTAGTCTGTGAAGCGGAATAGTTGTTGGAGATGTAGTGTACTTGCCTTCTCTTCACGTTTGCTGCTACTTGTTCTTCTAAAGCGTCTTAGCAAAGACCGTTTGTGTTTTTGGTATTGTTGATGCTTTGTTTAAAAATGTCGACGCGCACACACACAATATACGCTTATGTCTGCTGCATGTATCTTTAGCTCTTCTAGCTTCTCTTCCTTCCTCGATGAACGTCGTACAATAACAATGCGATTTAAAAATTGTTTATTTGCCTGTCTCTGTTCTGCTCTCCTCTCGCCGTGTTCACTCTGAATCTCCTCTTGTTCCAGCCGCTTCTACGAGCCTCTCCGTCGTCCTCGTCCTCGTTAAATAATTCTTTAATATTCTGTGTATTTATATAATTTTTATATTCTTTATAGATTATATTTATATTTATAGATTTAATTAGATTTGTTCTCTATGTGGCAGATTTATGTGTATTGTGCCTGGCAGTATTCTGCGCTGTCTAACTGGAACTCCATGTATGCCTGCACAGCCTCACCGAAATACTAAAACAAAAACCACACGAGATTAGTAATCCGAACGGCGTCGCATAATGTTGATTATTAATGGGATATTACACATAAGAAAATCTAGATATTTTAACGATGCATCGCAAAGTTGCAACATACGCAGAAACTTCGTCTCACTGCTGTCTATCCCATCACTGCATTTTATTATCCAGCAGCGTTCACTGTTCTTAGAAATCCCATTAACAATAAATAATGCTGTATTGTGCGCTTTTTTCGAGTGTATTTATACAAATCAAGTGCAATGTAATCGTAGCGCACTTTGAGTGTATGTGACAACAACCGCAGCAGCGCGTTTTGTTGATCAAGTGGCATATGATAAGCGATTAATTAATATATCGAGAAGTAAAGAAGTACATATTTACTCGACGCTCGTCTAAACGAGCATAATATTTCCCTATTTACACAGCGTTTAATTGATACACAACAACGTGCTTTTCCATCACGAAATACCGTGAATTACACTCGAGTTGGCGCTATTTCCCAGAGAAAAATAATTGCATGATAATGCTCGAATTTCCTGCTCGTTATCAATATCAATCATATACGTGCGTTTGGTACACAACCTGTTAATTATTTGTAATTCACACAACTCCGTGCTGCTTCTCGATTGTTCGCGAAGAGTACGCACCAGTTTAACAGGCAATTAGTACGTGGCATAATTGCCATTTAGAATGTTTACTTAATCATTAATCATGTGCGCAAATAGCGTAATGAATTGATGTCCTCGCGTGTTGTACAATTCGACTCGAATCGATAACTCGGCTTAATTAATCATATCTTTTTATATC
>JARJDV010002284.1:0-27423 GCA_030264675.1 Anaulacaspis nigra
AACGTCAGTTAAATGATTTGTGATTGTATTCATACGGTTTCTTGGGGTCGCCAGAGAGCACGCCAAAGAGATTTTTTATATGTAGATTTGAATCAGATTAAGGTAGATATTTTTAGAAATCAGCACATTTTAAGTTGAATCATTCATGTTATGCAATACGCCTGCCAAATAATAACCATGGATTTCAATAATGGCTGCTATTTTGCTGAAAAATGATGTAAATCTTTGGCAAGCTACCGCAAGGAATAAAACTACAACATTTGCAGCTTTTGATATCAGCCAAGAGTCATGCATAATTCAAGCATCTGATAGAAATACCTTGATAAATATGACTTTGCTATGAGGACGTTTAACAATGGGGCTGTCAGTCGATCGTTAGTTTTGCATGGCGTACGTACATATGTTATAAACGTACCCGCATGTATTGCCGCCTCTCATATGCGAATCTAAACACCTTGGTGAACGAGCAGTCTCACACCTTTTAAGAATGCACATTAGAGCTCCGCATCGATGAAAATCCGCGCGCAACCATATCGCGTTTGTTGAATATAATGGATCGTTGAGCGTATGGGGGTGTGTTTAAGGTGGAAGTATCGCGGCGGCGGCGGCAGACGGCGGCGGTAGCGCTGTTAGGGAAAAACCCCATTACCATACATAGCTCGTGTGTCATGATCAGTTAAGATATTGGAAAAAGCTGCCAGCGCTAAACAACCAACACCTTGCATGGATTAGAGCGTCATATTTTTATGTTAGGCGTTCGTTTTTATGCGCGTTCTAAACGCGTACGGAAAACTAGCCGAGATTTATATTACGAGCGCCCCGTGCTAAATTGAAATAAAAGTAGCGAGGTGAAACACGAATGCATATGAGCTTCATCTATTCATCCGCGTGCTAAGTGCATTATGATGTATATTTACCGATTTTGGTGGTGGCGTTTTCGTTTGTGGAATTTTTGGTTGTCACGTTTTCAGTTTACACAAATGTGCTTTATGCGTAAAAGTGCATGAACATGTTACTCTAAATACACGCTGCTTGTATCAACATATTGTGCGGCTTTAATATAAAACTTTTCCGGAGAATTCTTTCATATGTTCCAAACATGAAAGATGGGGTGAAGTATAAATTGTGTATATGCATATCAGTACTTTGTGCATACAAATTTAAGCCTGTCTAAATATTTTGACTTGGACTTAGGGGCGAACGAAGGATAAAACTTCCAGACAGAATGGCTTGTTTTTAAATGATTAATAATTACAAGCATCCTTGGCTTAATAAAGCAGGCTTAATAAAGACTTATGCGACTCGCGCAAAACTTTTGCCCTCATAAAACTAAAGTTTGCAGGTTTCTCATAACGTACAATACGAAGGCGGGAATAAATCTCTTTAGGTGTAAAAGCATCTCGGCCAAAAACTATACCTTACAGACGAGATAAAGTAGCAATCACCTTCAGACGCTATAATCTAATCTAAAAGGGAAAGTGAGTGTCTGGCACCCCTGCCAGACATTATAGAAGTAGCATAAAGTCGAATAGTTTGTTGTTGCGAAATGCGCGACTCTGCGCTGCAGCGTCTCGACAAACATAATGACATATTAAGCAAAAGCAGCACAGTTTCATTATCATTTGTTAAATCTTACGCTTGGGGTGCAAAAGTGCAGAAGACGGAATGGATCTTCACAAAGGCACTTTTGTAACTCTACGTTCTAATTTGCGAAATGAAGATGCCACTCGTAGTTTCAAATGCGAGAAAATGTGCAATTCATGTCCAGAATGCAAATTACTTTTTAAAGGTATTGTGACATCGTCTTTTCTTCTCGAATAGACACTATTATTTTGTCAACACAGCTTTTGATATTATAATTATGATTTCATTTCAAAACGATGATGCACACAAACGGCGTTGCAATTAAGCGAGCACTCGTTGCGATTCAATTATTTTCAATTATTTTCCTTTTTTTGAACGCGTCGTTGCTCGTATTCATAACAATGCTCTGGCTTAGGATGACTCAACAGATGATGATTATTTGCTGCTTTTGCTGCTTGTTGTTGGATAATGACGCGGACCACATGCGTTCTCTTTCAATCATAGCTTCTGCAGGAAGAGTACGCGAACAGGAAGCATGTGGTACTTGAATGAAACGCGCGTTTGTTGACGTTGGCGTTTTGTTGTTCAACAACAGCAACACTGACCCTTTGTCGCTGGCTTTCGGTGGTAATTGGAAGACGCTCTTTTTATCCACGCATTCAATTCTAACCTGTCCTCCTCACGTAAAAATATGACGCGCGTTTCAATCAACACACTTGAGCTCATGAAAAGGTGACGCTAAACGCATATAAAAGTTAGAGACCTCGTTAATCCTCAATGCACGTAGTGTACAGTGTCAAATGCATAAATGCATTCGGATAAGTTCGCATAAAGTTTGTATTTGCAAACGCAAGTAGGAAATGCCAAGATTTTACAGGCACAAGTAGTTCTTTGACTTTATAATCCGCGTAAACTTAACAATATTCCGCCAGCTTTAATTTCGTATTTGCATCGTAATGCGCTACAATTGCCATTTCTAATTATAAATTTGCATAACTTATATGCAAATTTCTTAATAATAATATTGCACAATTTGTTCGTTATTCCAGCCTTTCAATTTCTTGATGTCATTTCATTTCACGTTTATAACACTTTGGCGAAGTAATTTTTACGACTTATTACTTTGCACGTTCGACCCCATTAATAATGCGATATTTTTTAGAAAGACTTTATTTAAAGTCGTAAAACGAGTTTAGAAAAGTGCGTAAAGTCGGAGGTAACTTGAAGTCGTCGTCTGCAAAGCAGGGAAACTGCTGATCCTCGTGAGATTAATAAACGAACGCAGGGAATATTTAATGTTTTTTTTCTGTTCTGGAGAACCCATCTGAAAATGTGAAAAGCGGGGGCAAAATACGACCCGAAAGCTGTCCCATGGGGGGACTATATAATTTTCATTTTGATAGTATTCAAATTTACATTTATATGGGAATGAATTCCATTCCATATCTCGCAGTAATAATTTTTAATACTTTTCAATGTTGGTATTATTTCTTGGCGAAAAATTTGCACGTTCGGAATATGCACGAAACATTTTCATAACAAGGGGAATTTCATTACAAACTAAGCCTTAAATTCACAGAATGCTATTAAAATTAATCCCCCAATCTTGTGTTCTACAAGCCGTTATTATTTCAACATCAAAAGCAATTCGCTTTGACCTGCGGCTATGCGTTGCCAGCTTTTATAAACTTTCAGAAAGTTTAACAAACGCGCGAATTTATGCTTTGATTTCTTTTCGTTTGTGCCTCAAGTTCTTTAATTCAATGCAATTTTGACGAACAAAGCCGTTATAATAAAGAACCCCTCAATAATATCTCTCACTTGATAAAAAAATTTAATTAAGTAGACGGTTTCATTATCAATCAGACTAATAATGATGAAATATGGATGAACAACTTACTTCTTTTTATTTGTCTTAACATTCAAAAGAAAAGTTATCTAACAATATATTATGAAGTTATGAATCAAATTGTATATTTACTTGTTAACATATTTCCATTGTGCAATGAGAAATTAATTAGACAACCAAAATATTTGTCGTCAAGGTTGGAAATGGCAAACTGAAGATCTTTTATGGTAGGTATATATTTGACGTTATGAATTCATGAGGTGTTATCTCTGTAAACATTCGACGAAAGCCAAGAATTTGCTAAACGCTGAGCTCATACGTGTATAATTTGAATAAGTTATTTTAATAATAAATGTGCTGAAATGTAGAGATCACCTTATTGCCATTTCACATGTTTGTACGCATTTTCGCCTATGCAGAGTTCGTGTTTGCGTCTCGTTAATAATCGTGTCTTGTAAGCAACGCTACGCAATACTTTCAACAGTTTTCTCTTCCAACTCGACGCTCGGTTGTAATAAATAAATTCTGTGGGCCGTATGCGATATTATGTTATTTAAACTTTGAGCTTTATTATGTTGAAGACACATTTATGTGATATATGAAATG
Organism: Anaulacaspis nigra; assembly: GCA_030264675.1. Classification (NCBI taxonomy): domain Eukaryota; kingdom Metazoa; phylum Arthropoda; class Insecta; order Coleoptera; family Staphylinidae; genus Anaulacaspis; species Anaulacaspis nigra. Next base: position 4,040 of record JARJDV010002284.1, read on the forward strand.
TTAACACAAATTTAGTTATTTTCCTCATCCCACATTCAGGTTGACGCACATTTATTTTAAGGATTCTAATAAAACGTGCAAATATTCGACTGAATCATTTACTTCTACTTATTAAAAGAATTTTGTATTATTAAAGTTTGAAATCATCACGTGGATAAAAAAAGAGCACGCTGATTGTCCATGTTTGATATGAGAAATTCTTGATTAAACCGCATTCTTGAAATGCAATGCACTTCTTCGGCCGCGTGTCAATACGAGGACGATTTGTACGGAACGGCGAGGAAACACTTGACGCAGGCGGCAGCCTTCTTGATTTCTCATTTCATCAGCGTGCCACAACCTCAATGTGTTTAGCGGCGTGTCCTGGTAAATGCTGGAGCGGACTTGAACGCTGCGAAAGATTTTTCAAATTAAACGTCCTGCATGCTTTCGCCCGCGTTCCCTCTCACTTCTTCCCAATACACGTCCGTAGGAGCGCACGGAATGTGTCCAATAAACTGGATAATTGGAGATTAGAATGACAGGCCGCTGAGGGCGCCACGGACGAAAAAACCTGCGAGCACTTTTTAATCAAAAAGCAATTAAACATTCCGATTCGCTGCGCAAATATTTAGAAGCGTGCTCGCGCGAATTATGCATAGTCGTCGTCGTAATGCAATAATCAGTTGAAGAAACTACTTAAAATTCTTCATTAAGCCCTTTTATCTTCCCACCAAAGCGAAGGTTAAATGCGCTCCGAGGAATTTCCCTCGTAGGATTGTGTAACAAAGAGTGCGCCTTCTTTTTCAAATGAACGCAAACAGCGAAAACGTAATGAAATGAATATTAAGGAGTAATTTAAAGTTTTAATGCGAATTCTTGTTGTTTTCTCGGCGCGCGGGCGTGAGCGTGTGCGCTAAGATTGCGTAATTCGTGGTGGCAGCAGCCGCCACCGCCGCTGCCGCCGTCGAAAAGGGTGCTTCATATGCGGCAGCTGTGTAGCGGTACAATAGAGCGGCAAAACGAATCCAGCGGGCTGGCAATGATGCAAAATGAGAAAAGCAGTACAATGTGTGTGTGTGCACGAGATGTGGTGTCGCAAACATACACAGCAGGTTGAGGGTGAAGAGTCTCGCTGACGGAATGCGAATTAACGCTCGCCGCGTCGCGTCGCGGCGCAGAGTTATTCGCGTGTGTTATGCGCGTGACACATAAACAATTTTGTGCAAATATAATTCGGTGAGTATGCTTGCGTATTGCGCACTCATCTATTCGGCCAAAGCCATGCGAAGAGCGCGAAATGCCATGTTGTTTGACTTTTGTCTTGTTTGCATGCAAATGCAAGACTGCCGCGTGTATGTGCGACAATTGTAAATTCGATTGGAAAAGTTTAATTTGAAAAGTCATGTTTAATCTTACTCAACAAACAAATAACCAACTTTTACTCACGTACGTTATCAATGACATTCTATACGTTAATTTTTAGATTCGCATTAATTTAATTCGATAATTTATAACTTTATTTTCGTAATCAGAATACCACAAGGCTTAAGAATGCTCTGCGTGTGTGGCGATAAAGGCAGAGTCCTGCTTCATTGTGAGCTGGCATGGCATTGAATTCAAACGCAAAAATGTTATCTGCGTAATTGCTTAATTCCTGCTCGAAAATCCTTTATTAGCCGGACGCGCCGGCCCTAATTAAGCACGAGCAGCAGCAGCGAACGGACACTGAACAACGCGACGATAACAAAGAATAAGGCGAAGAACAAGACGGCGGAACAGAGATCGAGTGCACTTGTTGTCCAGTCGAAATCGCTGTCGTTTCTTGGAAATTGCCGGAGTGTGCGCGCAGTGAGCGAAATTATTAAATTTTGGTATGAGTGTTTTTATATATGGCGCTTTGATTGCGACTGCGCGCGCTTTTCTGCCATTAAAATTTGTAATGCAAACGACCGCAAGTGGCGCGGCGTTGTTCGTCTTCAGCTGCTGTGTGTAATTTAATCGCGCCCGATGATCGTAAAAGCTACGATTTCGTGCTCTGTCCGAATTGCGTACTGCAATAATGCGGTAATAACGAGCCGCCCAATGCGAATTACATTGAAAAATTGCGAAATTATTATTGCCATTCGTGTACAATTACTTGCTATATGATGTTACCACTAAATGTGTGTTTTGTCAATGTCTTATTAAACTCACGATTGTGAAAAATATTTTAATTCAATATTACCTTTCATAATGTCCTTTTACAATTATTATTAACAATTTTTTATTACGCATAGCTTTGATATATTCTATAAATATCCAAAAAATTGTTACAATATTTTTTGGAGATAATTAAACATTATAATTGTTGAATTAATCTTAAAGTTTTCAATTTCCTATTTTCATATTCTCATATACCGTACATTAATACTAAAAATTTAAGTACTACTGTGAAATAGTTAAAATAATAAGTTTTTAAAAATTACTTTCAAAACGAATCTTATCCATTATTTAATTTTAATAATCCAGCCTTGATTTTAATCAGGGAATTTCTTTAAAGACAAAGTAGTTTGAAAGAAAAACAATGCAGTTGTGTACGCAGAGCAAATTGAGGAGCGCCTAATTTATTTCTGGAACTAATTAAAAAGCAAACACAGACACTAATCAAGTATGCAAATCCGGTCGTCAGGCAAGCTAAACAACTGCCGGTTTGTTTGTCAAATATGCGCAACGTGCTTGCGAGATTTCGCATTGCATACATCGAAGAACCGAATCCTCGCCGCCTACTCACGAACGCTACAAAATCATTGAAACCTAGTGTGCAGTACATTTCATGTATTCCATGAACCCAAAATAATTGTTATTTATTTTGGCTTGAAAAAATAAGATTGAGTAGCAATTAGGTAGACACTAGTCTTTATCGCGCGCTCAGTGCAAATATCCATTCGATGCAAGCTTCTCGAGCGATTTAAGCGCAGGTAGAGAAAAGTAAATTAGTCGAACAATAAAAACCGACGAAACTGTACGGGTAATTGGAAATGGGGATAATTGCATGAAAGCAGCGCTGTTACTTAGCATGTACGCGAACGTGTGTATGCTCGCTGGCCAATTGGAAAATTTACAGCCCACTTTATGTTGTTAATGCTTATGGCGTTGTTGTGTCACCGACCCGCCGATGTGTGTGTAGTTTTAATGCGACACCACCGTGAATGTGCCCATTCGTACCTTGCAGGACAAATGTGCACTGCGCTTAAAAACAACCAACGAACCGCACACATACGCGCACGTGTGCTCATTGCAAATACGAAACGCGAAACGTGAAGAAGCGCACAGAAACGTGCGTCTGTAATGAACGAGTTGGTTTAATTGTCGCGCTCGAAATTTGCTTGGCGTGTGTGCAGCATTGTAAATTTCAATCAGGCTCCGCTTTTATTAGGGTTCAATAAAATCAATTACGTTCTCTAAATAAATATAAACAAAATAAAGGCTGCAGCGTGTAAATAAATTCAGCTAATGAACTTGATTATAGTTGCTAATTTCCGAGTTTGTGATCTACGCATTATCCTACGACGTTATTTTATAATTAGAACGTACGTAAATTGCCAACAATTATGACACAAAGCTCAATAAATTTAACAGGAAACCCTTAAAATTACTCGCGGCATGCGAGCGGTAAATAACGTTTTTCGTTTTGCGTTTTCGTCTAATAATAATCGTATATCGAGTATTATGAGTGTGCGCTTTACGCGCGCGTAAAATTATGATTTTCTTTTATGAGCAAAATGGCCATAACAAGAGCGAAACGCACATTTCTTCCAACCACACACAGTATGTGGCGTCGTCAATGGCGCGAAGCACGATGAACGTTCCGGAGGGAAATTTAAGCACATCGCGCGCGTTTGCCACACTTCTTCATCGCGCACATGTCTATGAAATAAGTACACAGATAAAAACAAGACGCAGTTTATGTTTGCTTACTCGAAAGTTATTGAAGTTTAGTTTATAACCACTTCCGCCATCCGCGTACTCACCCAGAAATTTTCCCACTCTTAAAACGTTGAAATGTACATCGCGCATTGCCGCCAAACTTGCGCGCATATCGTTGATAAATTACGCATGCAAACAAGCTAGAGATAAAAATATTTCGCGCTGGTGGAAATGATAAAAATTTGTGCGCCGGAAGTATGAATGAATAGGCAAAAAGCGCGCAGTATGAGGGAAAACAATTCGCTGCGAAATGAATAATTCAATTATAAGCGGTTTTCTTTTCGGGAGCGGCAAATGCAAATGAGCGGCGTGTCTGCGCAATGCAACGAGGAGGAGGCGCCGCCCGCCGCCCGCCGCCTGCACACGTAAACGAATAAACGGAAAGGAACGCGCATTCGACGCGATTTCACTTTTAATCGGCTTTTCGCTGTGCGCCGCGTTTCCGAAATGCACGCGGACGGAAGTCGCGTTCGGCGAGGGGGAATGAACGCGTCGGCGGCGATGAGACGAATTAATGCTGCAATGCGCCCCAGCGAGACGTGCAAATTCGAAGGTGCTATAAATATTTATAAGGATGATAATAAATTATCACCATTAGCACGACACTGCGCGTAAATATCTTAATAATATTGCAGATTGCGAAATGAAATTCATTTGCTAATGTTTTGGCTTCTTGCGTTCGCCTCCGAAGAAATTGTGTTGCTCGATTTGCATAAAATAAGTGATTTATTACCAGGAATACGTGAACGCCATTTAAATTTAAATTGAATTATTTTTAATACTTTTATCGCATTTTCACATGTTTTATTTAGCAACAAAAAAACATCAAAGCAAATTGTTGTAATTAATCAACATTTTATTAGCAATTAGAAACACACTCATGATTTTAATGCAATAAATTTGTATAGTTTTGTTTAAAATGGCATCCAAGTGCCCATTAATTTAGCTTTAAAAAATACCAACAAGGAAGCTATTTTATGCAACAATCAATTTTAAATGTCCTGCGTTTTAGAGTGTGCTTCTTTACGTTGTAAATTACGTCGAGATGGTTGGTTTCGTTTATTTTTGCAACCGAACGTAATAAAATCTGTCCAATCAAGCAACCGTAAATTAACTTATTTATGATTGAGTCACATTACGCCGCAGGTAAATTATAATTTTTATAACTTTAGATCAATTTACAAATTTATGAGCATCTACAAAATGTGCGTCATGAATGTTCAATTTGTTTATTTATTTATGAATGCACATGTTGCTTCTCTTGCGCTGTTTTAAACACGCGCACTTTCTATCATAGAATCGCATAATATCGCTTAGTATATGTACCAATAAATCTTGTCACTGTTTGCTTAAAATTCATACATAGCGCGCGATTTGCCACGCAGAAAATACATCATACACGTATAACGTAACCAAAGAAAATAGTAAAAATTGCAAATTCAATTGCAATTGCAACATGAGATAAAATAGGTCCAAAGGAAAATATAGCTGATCGGTAATTTTGTGCGAAAGCCTTGTATTATTGATAGAGTGACGCACTAACTGCGAGCTGCATTCATTACTAGATGCATCGCGCAATGCAAGCGGTAATAAAACGGAGGGCACATTGATTAATTGCAGCTACGAAGATGGAGCCGCTCAAGCCATAAATATTTCATTTTTCCGTTGCAATTTCCAGTCATTTTACTCGTTTTCAATTAGCAATATGCACACTACATTAAACGGTTATTGCTATTTCTTCATCACCCATCCAGCGAGCATATTCATTTCTGCCTGTCTACAATAATTCGAATATAGCCACACTAGTTTGAAAATTGATACACGTTATTCTATACGAACCATATTTTTATTTAGCGCAACTTTGTATTGATGTGAACCGCGCTTTTGCGTCTTCTTAATTGATTACTCAGGGAGTCCAAGGGAAGTTTGCAACTTTGCGCGCGCGTACGTGCGCGGAACGCAACGCAATATAAATTGAACGTGCGTTGGTTCGCTTTCCAAAACAAAAATTCAATTACAAAAGCTACTCAAACTTCTCGGTTTCTTTTTGTTCGCTCGCTTCCCGGCCTCGCTGCAGCAAAAGTACATGAAAAGTAGCTTCGGTTGGTTGACTTCCACGAAGTGAGCTTCTTGTTATAAAATGCGTATTCTGCGCTAGCGACAACCAAGTCGAACTTTTACCGCGTGCGTCGCTGCGAGCGCTCCTGATAAATTGTGTATCGTCGTCGACTGTCCGCTGATGCACTAACGCAATTAATAAACACCAAGGCGAATGCAAAATGAACTCGTGCATTATATATTGCTAAAGTCTTATCGCCTCATGTATTTCTCCTTTGCTTGGTATCTGATAACAGAAGGCATTATCTCGTTAACATCTATGTTAACACATTGTTACTCGATTTATCAATTCGTTGCAGTAGTGCAAACGCATCAGATAAATGTTTATAGTTTTGTTATTACAATAAAGTGGTAAATTGTAGCTAATAATAGTACATTTTCTTTAATTGCACTCGTTATGATAAGAAAATGGAATTATGGTCAGAAAATAAAAGCGAAGATAAATTTCGCTTGCAAAACTTAACATGAATTTCGCATAAAACAATCCAGAAAATTTATTACACACGACTTTGTTATAACACAGTTGCGCCCAGATAAAGTTGTTATGATACATTGTATTTGCGTATCGCTATGATGGACGCCGGCGTACAGCGCCACTGGCGGCGTGCGCACAGACCTTAATGAACATAAATCTCAAATTTATTTCTATTCATAACTCCCAAGAAATGCATTAAACGGCGGCGGCGGCAGCGAGCAAGCGATTCAATGCATCGCACGCAACATGCACTAAACTTTTAACTAGCAGCACAAGTTATAATTCCATCGTGCGCGTGAAATATCTTCGCAGCTCCGGGGGCGATGGCTGCGCGCTGCCCTCAAACATTACACGGGACAGGTTTAACTATCGACGACGCTGAAAAACGCGCCGTTTCATTTAAAATTAAGCAGCAAGTGGCGGTGTCGCTTGCTCCGTACAGACAATTAGAAGGAAGTGTGCGCTCGAAGGAGCGTCGCGCGTCGCCATCAAAATGGAAAAACTTGGCGTAACTTTAGCACAACTCGTTTAATTTTCTATCAGATTTCCCTTGTAAGTGTTCCCCTGTCGCGCGTCCATTATTTCAGCAACCTCCCACGTGATGAATGCGCAATGTAATTTGGTGTAATGCGAATTCTCAAGTGATCCTTTTTCTTGCTTAGTTTTTGAAGGAGGCGAAAGAGGCGAAAAGTGCTGGTCATGTTGATGCAACTTTGCTTCGAGGCATTCGCGCAAATTGCATTGGAATAATCGAAAAAGTTTTCAAGTTATTTAATAGTTGCTCTCGAGTTCGACTTTCTCAAGTTGAACATAAAATAAAGATCATTTTCTCAATTTGAGGAAAAACAATTAGCTGAATACAGAATTTCTATTTTTAAATAATCTCGTTCTATCAGATGGAAAACGAAAGTACTTTTGGTGAATTTAGTATCATTGAAAACAAGAATACTCCTTATGTATTCTCATAAACTGTGCAGTATACACCATTAAGATTCTAATCGAGTTGAAAATTAAAGAAAACAGCTGCTTTTAATTAAATGCTCAGGAAATAGACAAATATCCACGCTCATGAGTAAGCGAACATGTAAAGGATTAGAATGACTCGGAGTTAATATGCATGGAACATGCAAAAATAAAATACAAGTACTGTCTGTGTTGAACTCACCTAAATATAAATTCTTACCCCCTCATTTTCAGAAGTAATTATATCTCTAAAGTACTAATAACAAGACTAATTAGATAACATCTCAACTTATTCGAAAATCTTCAGATAAATCTAAGTAAAATACCAAATCTAGGATTTATCAATATCTAGAAAAATAAGGAACATGTTTTATCAAGTTGTATGATTTCATTTATTCCCTGAACGCATCGCCGCTCTATTTATATATTTTTCCGTCCGCGTGCGCATTGAACGAGCACGTTTGCAGACGACGTCGTCGGCGATTTCCATGATAATGTCATAATTATCATAAAATTTTATTAAAGTATCACAGCGCATTGAAAAAGGCAGCTTTTTGCATCGTGGGTGTACTCGTTTTAACGTCGCATTAAAAGCATTAATGTCGCTTGCTTGTGCTTCTGTCATTGCGCGCTTCACTCGCTGCAATTTTTGCTCTCTGCGAGCGGATACAATTTCGTGCCTCGCCAGGATAAGTGTGCTACTTGCGCGACGCTGAATAAAATTTAATTACACGTCCAAAACCCCTTCGATGATAAAGCGCCGACATTGATTTTTAATTCTGCTCTCTCGGTTATTTTCGCGTATGCGTGTTGTTATAATTTGTTACTTTAATAGAGCGCGCCCGTATTTATTATAAGATGCGACGTTAATATGCCATAAACGTTGGACGTAAATGTCTTGCGCATCATTCGCCTCATGTATAAATGTTTAATAAGTGGCCATAATGTATGAATGAGCGTTTGCTGCGCTTGTCGCACAATGCGAAGAATTATTGCATCGATTGCTTTATATTGTCTCGAGCAACGAGCGCACGCTTATGAAGACTTCACAGGAAAACGAAAGCTTCGTTGCGGTTCTGTCGTGCGAATATGACTTGCGTAGGCAGGACGCGCGCGCGCGCCTTCGAATTGCATCGCCAATTTATGTCCGCCGTGATTTATCTGGAGCGTTTAACTCGGTATAATGATGCCTCGTGTAGGCCTTTGCCTTATTATTACTCTGCTTTTCTATGCGTTTATTTGCGTTTCGCTCAATTTGCTTTACACTCCTGCTCAAATGAATTTATTTGGCTTCAAACTATTACTTTTACGTGCATTCTTTCAACTAGTTAATTTGATATATTATTAGACTATAATTTAAAAATTAAATTAATTACAGGATACCGGATATTGATATTTCTTCAGTAGAATTTAATCTCGAACAATGTTTTCTTTAAAACTAATTTGAAATGATCAGGATGCACAGACTACAATGCAATTCAAATTGTTCGCCGATATTGGTTTTTACCCTATTGAGTTCTGGCTAAATCGAAAATGTTTGTGCACATACACACGAGGCGTCGAGTATTTATTTCAAGGCGCGCGGGATAGAACGGGGGCGGCAATTCAGCTATGAACGAAGGGGAATGTTGATGTCAGGGCGGCAGTGCGCACATTGACTGACAGGTATTTATTAGTGCGTTGGCACACGCCTGTCGAGAGTAAATTTCACTTATTTACTAAACTGCATACACAGACACCTCTCAAATACTCCTAGTTGCACATATAAGCAGTCATACGCATATAAAACCATTGATGTGATGGATACGTCAAATAAAATAGCTTTAGAAAATTGCATTTTTACCGAAATTTAATTATATTTTAACGTCTATAAACTGAAATAATAAAATATTAATTAAATTGAGCAACAGTCGTTGAATAAACAAAATAACGTGAAGAGTGCATCAACAACAACATCCTAGATCAACATGGAAAGCGCATAATGAGATTTTCTTTGTGCGAAAACGCAAATAAATACTGACGCATCAATACCCACATTCTCTAAATCGTTTTCCTTCTCAAATTTCTTCAAGGGTGTGAGTTACACTCACAGTAAATTGCGTTTCCTTTTTTGATTTTCTTCGCAACTCCTGTCGAATCAATATTATTACGTTCTTCTTGTAGCAATAAAACGATTTATCCAGATTTGCATTCTTAAAAGATAATTTTTATTATTCGCAGCATGAAATGATTTGAAGCGTATCATTGTTTTATACAATTTATGCATGAAAATTGAATGCTAAATTCGCAATACGGTTGAATAAATTCACAAACATTTGCAAATCCAGCATAAATGATATCGAATGCAGCCGCAGTGCGCTGCCGGTGGTGGGAAATGTTGCCGCATAAAAACGGTGCGCAAATGCGCAAAAAATCGCACATGGGAGAAAATTGAAAACTAATTCCGGATCGATATATAGCCGGGAATTATCAGCGCGAATCGACGGGCTTGAAGCCGCTAATTGAATTCGGCTCTTGCGCAATTATTAGCCTTTTATTGTCGCCCATCAATATCGCTCATGAGTGCATCAGATGCATTCCAAATACGTAAAAATTTGTTTATAATTGTCGTCCTCCATGAGCAATCAACACGCATTTAAATGTGAATTTAAAATTTAAAATTTATTAAATCTAATTTCAATACAATATGTGAGTTGGAATTCAACCAAGTTGAAATTAAATTACATTTCAAAATCACTGTTCAAAAAATGTAATTAGTTATTAATTTATTGAATTACATCCACATTAAACATTTAATTAAATATAAAATTTAATTTTATAATGAATGCATTCGAAACGTTAATTAATTCTATGTTAACAATGATTTATTAATCAGGAAAAAGTATCTATTTATTGCAATCCGCACAAAATTACAAGGAATTATACAATTTGAAAACACAGTCTGTGTTTAAACGCCTAATAAAAGTTAATTTCTCCAAGTACATGCTCATAAATTTCAATAACAGATGACTTTGACTCGATGAGTTCACTGAAGTAATCATGTTTCAATTAGTCGGTGGTCATTCATCAAGTGCGACAGACATATACACATAGTGCCTTCGTTCGAGCACATCGAGCCATGTGAAGATTTCATACACAATGCTGCTCCATATCATCATCATAGGCCGTAATATGCATTTACGTCATTTGTGCATACGCGTGCATTTGAGTTATGAGCGTGTGTGCGCACGCTCGAAATATAGATATCCATCGAAAGATGGAACAACAAAGTGTGTTCCGCGATGCGTTTGTGTTGTAGTGTAGTATTCACCCCGAAGCTGAAAGTCGAAACGCGAACGCTTAAGCGCATAAAATGATAAATGATTGCGCACGTCGAATTTGTCCGCGGTACGCCTGCACGCTCTCAATGTTTTCAATGTTTCAACGCATGCCCAATGTGGGCGCTTAAGTTACACATTGCTATAACTGCAAGAAGTTTGCTTTATTGTAAATCACGACCTTGCCACTTATGATTCAATAATACCTCACTATACAGAATGTCATCGAAAACAACAATCGCTTAATATGTCAATTAATTAAAAACGACTTCTTATTAAGAATTCTACTTTATGCCATGTTGATGTAGCACTGGGAACACCCTGTTTAGTAAATTGTTGCTGCTTCTAAGACTAGAACTCATGTAGTTCATTGGAGTAGTCTTGGGCGTTTGAAGTCTCATTCATTATCATTACAATTTCAGTGAGGATGCATTATCATTAGTCAGACGCGCTCCGAGCATTCCTAATTAAATTTAATTGGCAATTTGCCCACTTAATTTATTTCTAAATCACGATAGAACAAATTACAAGCAATTTTTTTAAGCATGACTTCAGCTATGATTGCTGAACAAGAAAGCGTAATACAAGAAGTTCCAAGACGCTCGCGCATGTTTATTGATCATATAAATAAACTACAAATACGAATTATTTGTTCATACAATATTTCAATGTGTTTTTTCCACTGTGGACGCAAAATAGTTGAGACACCCTGCTGAGATGTTGGAGGATGCGCACACGTCTTGCATGCTAGGCTCGTATAAATTCAAGTCAAGAAATTGAAGTGCATTGATGTAAAAGTTGAAATTTCTCAGCCGTCATTCATTGCGTGGCTTCGTGCGTGTGACGCGTAAAACTTGACTAGTCCTATAAATAGCATGTCAATATCGCATCGCGAACTAATAAAACGCATAAAAGTTGATATAAAGACACATAAAAAATGAAATTAATAAAATTACTTGAAAAGTAAGTCGAAAGTCGTCTTGGCAGAGCAGTAAACTCTTAATAAACACGCATTCACATAAATATATTCGTAAAGCAGGTATCAAGTATTTTCCCTCGTGTACTTTATTAATACTTTGACTAATGCAACCAGGAAAGGAATTTATAGCGTTCGCTAGCGTATTATTTTACAATTACCTCAACGTACAACTTTTATCATTGTTGGAGCAGAAGGCAATCCGTAATTTAATGTGTTCTCAGTGATTTGACATCGCTGTGTGACGAGATGCAAGAATAATTGTAATTTAATATTAGTATTCGAGAAGGCACACAACGCGCTTAAAACTATTAGATGAATTTATATCGTCTTTTAAATTATTACTTGCAAGACTATAAATCTTTTATGTTTCCTCATTTCGCTTTCATAATAGGCAAATGTAATAAGTATTCATTTATAACAAATCGCTTTTAAATTATTCTCAAGGAATACAGTTTGTTTAATGCACTTTTCACGTTGTTAAATGGCTTTAAATTGCAGTTTAGGGATAGTAAAATTATATTTATGAATAAAAATTATAATTGAAATTTAAAGCTGTTTATACTGCGTATTGTTTCTCGAAGGAGTAGCAAGATTTAGCATCCAATATATTGATAGATGTTTAGTCGTGTATTAGGAGAGTGCAAATTATACGTGATATTAACAGTTATACAGTTAAATTGCCAGCAGCTCTGAGCACTCATTTCATTTAAAGCGTGAGTGAGAGAAACAGTACCGAGTTGGTCGATTAATCAAGTTCGTGTGTCTTCTCTGCTGGGCTGCTTGTGCATCTTCGCTTAATGCGTGTGTGCATGCTGGCAGAGAGCTCAACTCGTGGAGATTTAATTGCCTCCAGTCATTCAGCACGTAACGTAACAACGCGGGCAAATACGCGGTTCAACTAAGTTCGACTCAATTTGAATCTCTGCATACATAAGCAGGACCCAAAACCACAAAACACATAGGGATATCTCAGGAGTGCACCGGGAGCGAGCAAACTCCTGCAATAACAACATTGCAAGATCGTGTCAAACACAGACTCGTGTATTTAGTCACTCAAGATTTGTGTAATTCGAGAATTCTAAATTATTTTGAGCGCTTTTAAAATCCAATATCCATAAATTATGTATCCAGGTAATTTACGACAAAACAATTAAAATATCTATTAAAGCTTACCATGACACGAAGATATTAATACATAATTGACGGTTAGCGGTTGTGAGCGAGCCGAAGCGAGAAACAGCTAAAAACATGATTGCATTGTAATCATTGTCATTATGAATAATTAACTGATTATTAATAAATCACGTAGCCATATAGGCAAAGTGTACGAATTGATATGCATATTTGATTGTTGCAAAATATGTACGTATTGGATTTAGGCGGAATTATTATTAAAGTTATGAAAATTGCAAAATATGCAGTCGTGCCGCTGCCGTATGGACTATACGTCTATGAAATATGCATCAGCCGGAAGAGAAGCATAATTGCAACGCAAACTCGCGAGCAATTTGCAATATCTCTGCAAATAAATCACGATGTTCATAAATCATGTCGTTTATTAATCAAGTATATAACGAGTACTCTAAGTGGGAGAAGTAATCCAGCATATGTTTGGTTCGCATTAAAAACAACAACAATCAATTATCACTTCCCATTATGGCTCATAAATTATGAGTTATTAAATATAAGATATGTAAAGATTGTATATGGTATTTATTTGGAAATATATTACAATAAAGAAGAATTTATTTGAATTTCTACAATACCGATGCATTACTAATAATTTACGGTTATATTAATGTATTGATTGATTATTGTACATTTAAGAAAAAAGAATAAGTATTAATTTTTATCAGTTGTTTTATATTATGGGCAATATTTAATTTTCTTTTGTATCTGATTCTGCCGAATCTTTATTATTCATACATTTCATATATTCATTACCACGTTCGCATGCATCAAGCCTCTTCACCTGAGCAAAACATTTTTTCGCTTGTGGAACTCGCTGAGGATGAATCTGATACAGATCTATTTCGAACATGGCGTTCATTTGCCCCGCTTTCATCAAAGCACACATTGTGACACACTTGATTTTTTGATCATCTTTTAGTGTTGGATCCATGTTGCCTTCTTTCATACATGCACGTCTTGATTCCATGTATTTTGCCCATTTCTTGTTTTTAGGATTCTAGGAAAAACGATTATAAACAATAATTATGAAATATTTACTCAATCGACAATACATACTGAATCTGCGTTTTGCGCGAGAACTGTAAGCAGCCCAATCAGAAAAAGAATTAGCGATAGATTCATGACTCACTTTTGAATAACGAATAACTACTACTGAAATACTTGATTGAACATTAACTTATATTTATACGAACAGAAACCGCAAATATGTATTATTTAGCAATAAATTTAATTTGTTTATATCATATACTATAATGGAAAAATGGTATCTGATTATTTTTTATTCCTATATATTATGCATATTATATATACCATGCATGATATTATGATAATTAAACTGAATTCTATAATGTTTATGCAAAATGTGTGTCAAAATATTTTTGGACTCCAACATTTTAAATTTTATTCTGATTAATATTCATCCCAAAATACGACCTACAATAACGACCTTTTTCTCCAATGAAATATGAAATAACGTATAAAAATAACAAAAACATTTTTTAATTATTAAAAAAGTTATGTGACAAAAAAATAATAAATAAACTTAATTCATTGTCTTGTCGTTACCTATGTTTAGATTCCGCGTTTCACAATGATTTAGTTTTAATGAAATTGCTTATTGAGTATGATGAGTAACTATGATTTACAGATTTGATAATACACTTAATTAAATACAATATTATAGTTTGCTGTATTAATTGTGAATTATGTCTTAAATCTCATCCTAAAGCGCCAATCTATTTGGCCTGGGTAAAAGTTCCATAATCTAATGTGTAAATATTAAAGCTATCCATTAATTTTAACTGTTCAAGTTGCTCGCGACATTGAAAGAACTCATTTTAATATATATGTGGTTATCTTTCTTATAGACCGAATCGAAAGTTCATGTATGAAGTCGCCGATACATTTAGTTGAAATAAACAATGCAATTGTTATCAGTTATTGGTTATATTAAATAAAGAAGACTGTGACTCAGTGGCAGAAATGCTGACTTTATAGCTCTTACATCACGGTCATACTGCTTTCATCCTTATAGGGTTGGAAGCGAGAAGAGAAAACTATAATGGAAGTAAAAAAGATATATCTAAAAAGAGAATTTAATAGAAAGGATTTTGTTGTAAAAGAACTTGCAGAAGTAGAAGTGAAGAGGAAAGTGTTTTAAATAACTTTGTATGTCAGGATAAATAGAAATACGTCTATGTATATTTAGTATATGCATATATATTTTCAATTATTGACTGGTACCTAATACGTGAAATTAATTAAGTTCTCTTATTAGTATTCAGTTTTATTTCTACTCAAAGTCTCTTGCGCCTTTAGTAGTTGTTGAATTGTTTATACATTTCGTGTATTCAACAGCACGCTCACATACTTCGAGGGATTTTACATCAGCGAAACACTTCTTTGCAATAGGTATCTGTTGGGGTGTCATTTGGTAAAGATCAACTTCGAACATTGAATTCATAACTCTGGTTTTCATGAGAGCACACAAAGTAACGCACTTCATTCTAGAATCATCTATCATTGTAGGATCGAGATGTGCTTCCTTCATGCATGCACGCTTGGATGATAGATAAAATCCTTTATTAAAAAGTATGGCCTAAAATCAATAATATTATTTCTGCAATATCTTATTGAGATTTACGTAAAATAATATTGGTTACCGAGTGCACATTGTAAATGTAACTACAGAGCACGCCAATCACGGTTAGAATTACTAATAGCTTCATGATATTGTGAGCTTATGTAACGTTTCAACTTCACTGAAATAATTTAAAACTGATCCTGTATTTATACGATTTCACAGAATGAAAATATATTACCAGCTTTTAATAGTATTATTTATCAGCGATAAATCTGCTAAAATTGTATTATTATGCATTAAAATATTTTGATGTTGATTATATTTCATTTCAATTACTCATAGCCTCTTATTTATTAATCCTATCGTAATATAATTTAATTTAAATAAACTGAATAAGTATTTTTTTTGTTTCAGTTAACAAAACGAATTTCGTTCTTAAATAATTAATCGATCGTTTGATTGATTCTTAATTAAATATCGTAGAATATGGTTTATTCTATTATCTGTTTCCTTTCCAGATTTTGAACTGAAAGAATATTAAGGTAGATTGTTAGGTCAGGGTATATAAGTTAAATTAGACAAAAAATTCTGTAAAATATTTTTGCTTTGATAATTTAAGAAAACAATATTTTAAATTTAAAAAGAAAATATTTACTGATTATTTGGAAACTGTTTATTACTTATTAAAAATGTAATAGCTACGATCAACTTTACGTGCGAATCTAGTTTTTCATTTAATATCATTAAAAAGTGTAACATTAACAATTTTTTGTAACACCCTATATTAAGCAAAAATCAAAGGATTAATACATTTGTGAACTCCTCTTGTGGACATATGTAATATAATTTTTCTTTATTCCTTATTGTTTTGAGCTTTCAATTTTATTAAAACTTTACTGGTTAATCTTTACTCTAAGGAGTCATTATTTAACGAATTGAAACATGGAATAGTAATGTAGAGACGATTTACACGTAACAACCGCTATTGTATGATGAGGATGAAGTGCATATATAAGCTTATTGATAAATCAGTTCATATGTGATATTGAAGTCACATAATTTGACTAATTACACTCATTATACATGCAACTTTCCTAGCTATAATAATGCATCGACTCCACATCTTAAGTTTAATATTGCAATTTTCTAGTATCTCCGTCTTATTTACGCTTTCCTCAAGTACAACTCCGTAAAATGTGGTTATGCCTTCGAAATTAATTCTATGTCTTTCATCTATAAAATTCAGTTGAACCAACAAACAGCTTCCAGTACAAGTATAGCAATCTTCAAGATAGCTTGCGAATGTGTCTATTTTCAACATGATATTTGAATCAATCGCATCACTAAATATAATCCAACAATAATGGGTTATATTCTTCAGTCTCGTTTGCAGAGTTCCATTCATACAGTTAATAAATTTATTTGCACGTTCGCATACGTCTTCGGAAGTGCTTGTTGAATTGAAACAAGTGTTAGCATCTTCGATACGAATTTTACTGTAATACTTAATAACTGCAGCTTCCGACAAATTACCGCTTTCAGTTATGACTTGAGTGTTGTTCATGATACAATTGCCAATACATTTCATTTGAATCTCATTTTCTTCAACGTCAGCAATTTTATTTGCTGACGTTGAATTATTCTCTATAAATTTTTCGGCATCTTCCTTGCACTGTGCTTCATAGTCTCTAAGGTTTGAAGGTGTCTAAAATTTAATATTTATTATGGAAATAAGAATTTGAAATATCTTACGCAAAAAATTATAGTTATTGTAAGGAATAAGATAATCGCCTTGATTATCATATTGAAGAGAAGCACTAAATAGCGGTCTAGTTTTCATGAGCCTCTGAAATTATATATAACAGATTTAGTAGGCAAATTATATGAAAACAACATTATATTTATTATTGTTCTTTGAAATGCAATATTTTTTTGCATATTTATGTTAATATAATTTTAATAACCTTTTTTACTCACTTATTTAATCTGTTATGTGATTTAATCCCATTTTATAACGTTATTATTATCACTACTTAATATTACAATGATGCGCAATTCAGATATCCATCAGGATATATAATTTTTGCTTGTTAAAAACATTGCTATTAGTGACATGTATCGCCTATCAGTGAGTGCCAAAAATCAAGAATATTATGAAAAGCATAACTGTTTAGTTTAATTCGTTAATTTATTATATAAATATATTTTTGGAATGTAACATTTTATTTCGATTACCGTTAACTGCGCAAATTCATAATAGTATATGGCAGTATATTCTAGAGAATTCAATAAATAATTACCCCTTCTTTTCGCAATAAAATGTTAAATAACAGACAAGAATTATAAAACATTTTGCTGTAAAATAGAGGAAGAGACGCAAGTTTAAGCCAAACAATTGTGTATCTCTCCAATATGATATTCAAGGCAATTGTATTATTTCTTGTAATCGATATAATTTTCGGTGTAAGATGCATCAAATTGTTATTTCCATAATAAATGTTCAGTTTTAGACATCTATGAACTATTTGGATTATGAAACAGAGTGTAAGGAAATTGCTACCAATTCTACAAAGGATATTATTAAGAAGAAAAATAATGAAAGCATCACCCAACAAACGAAATGCATCGGTAATTGTATTATGAACTATATTGAAATCATAAATGCGACTGGACAATTGTCGGAAGCTGCTGTTATCAAGTATTACAGTAAAATTCGCTTGGATGACGCTAAGAATTGTTTTAATTTAACAAACTCGACTGAAGACGAGTGCGAACGTGCAAATATATTTATTGATTGTATGGATAAAGCACTGCTTACAACGGTGAAAAAGGTCAACAAGTATTGTTGGCTTGTATTTAGTTCGGCGATAAATCCAAAAGTCATACTTAATTTAGAATCATTCATAAAATATCTTGAGGCTTCTTATACTTGTACCGGAGCCTGTTTGTTGACTAAACTGAATTTTATTGACCCTAGACATAAAATTATTAATATCGATTCGATAGCCTCATTTTACGGAATTGTACTTGACGAAGAAGTGGATAAAACCAGCGTGATCAAAAATTGCAACCGATGGACGTCACAAATGAGTCGGTGCATTATTATAGTAAAGGAAGTTGCATGCGTAATGGATGTAATTAGAAAAGTTATGTGATAGAATGCTATGTTCAAAATATTTATTGGTTTAATAAATATGTAATAAATCAGCTTAACACCGCAGCCAAATTCACATAATGATGTCGATACCTACAGATGTTCAAATTCCGCCCCATTATTATAATATGTTTAAATGGTTTACTGGTTTACCAACTTACTGGTTTGGAAAGTCGAATATAACTCCTTTAGTGTTTTATGTAGGATTTTGTAGTTGTCATCAGTCTTATATCCTTCTTCCTAGTTAGGTATTTCTTTAAAATGCTAGTCATAATAGGCCTTCCTGTTTGACCTGTGTAAAATGCCTCGCAATTTTTATAATTTAATCTATAAATTCCACAGCCATCTACTAGGTCTATCGCGTTCTTGACAAGAGTAACGTAGCCCAAGTATTGCATGAAACTTAGATTCTCAAGTTTCGATACGATTTTTCTATTAAACGCGGTAGAAATGTAAAGCACCTACATAATGAGAAAATGCAATCGAACGATGAAACATGTGAAATTAAACAATACTATAGTTCAATTAAATAATACGTTAAAAGTATTAATTGTCTAAATATTGAGGTAAGGTATATGTGGTATATAATATATAAAAAATTGTATACATATTGTGCTCCAGTACCTACTTACTTATATATTATGCACAGCTTGCAAAAATAAAATACCAATCAACAATTTTCATAATTTCTAATAAGTGTTTTGTTTAATAACTTCGGTATAATGAGGAACGAAACAAAAACCAATTAAGTCTAACATTGTAGATGCATTTACGGAGCAAGGAACAAAGTGATGAAAGAGGCTAATGACGAAAACGCAAAGAAGTAAAATGAACGCAGAAAAATGACAACGACAGTCAGAGCTAAACTGAAAGTGCTTTAAATAATCTTTCGAATGTATATGGATTCGTATACAATTTAGTCAATTCTGTATGTACAAATACATAACAAATGATATTGAATAAGTTCTGTCCTTAATGTTAGAACACCTCCAAGACTATTGCGAGTATTTGTAATTTTTGGTCTTCACCGAACTACTTAAAATAGACCATGTTTTTTCATTAATTAAATTTTTTACCTGAAATTTTAGCATTGATATCTAGGAAAGTATTTTGGTGTTTGATAAATATTATTCCGACAATTGACATATATGTAAGTACGTTCTGGTCAATATAGTTACAAAAGTAATATAATAGTTAGCGTTTTAATTCCGAATGTGATATAGGTACTACTCTCATATTATTACAACTACTCACTTATATTTTCATATGTGTACAACCATTGCAATTATTTATTTCGTGTGATATCATTTAAAAGTGTAACATTAACAAACTTTTTTGGAGGGTGTGCCTTTAACATACGATTAATACATTTATTATATTCTTTACCACGTTTACACATTTCTAGCTTCTCCACTTTTTTAAAGCATACATCTGCAAATGGAACTGTCTGCGTTGGTACTTGTTGTATTTTTATTAGGACACACATTGTAATACAATTTTTCTTTTTATCCGTATTGTTTTGAGTTTCCAATTCTTCATTACAAGCACGCCTTGCTGCCGAGTAATCTGCCAAAGGCAATTGGCACCATACCTATAAATAATTATCACTAGTGCTTCTGTAAAAATAAACTTACTTACTGCCACAAAGGCCATCAATATTAGTAGTAATTTCATTAAAATTGTACTGGTAAATCTTTGCAATCAAAAGTTTTTATTTAACGAATTTAGACATGGATTGAAAACGAAATGACGCTGTGCATCTAACAACAGTTATAGCAATGATGAAAATGAATTTCATGGGTAAGCTTATTTATCACTACATCGATAAATATGGGGTATTCTCTCACATAACTTTCCTAACAATATCCATTATACATGCAACTTGCTTTGCTATATTAACGCATCGACTCCATTTTGCAGGGAACATCTTACAATTCTCTAGCACTTGTGCTTTATTTACGCTTTCATCAAGTACAACTCCATAAAATGTGGTTATGCCATCGAAATTAATTTTATGTCTGTCATCTATAAAATTCAATTGAACCAATAAGCAGGCTCCAGTGCAAGTAAAAGAACCAGTAAGATAGGTTGCAAATGTGTCTATTTTAAGAATGATCTTTGGGTCAATTGCAGAACTAAATATCAGCCAGCAGTAATCACTGACATTCTTTAGTCTTGTTTGCAGTGTTTCATCCATACATTTAAGAAATACATTTGCACGTTCACATTGGTCTTGAGTTGTTGAATTTGTTGAATTTATACAAGTGTTAGCATCTCCAATACGAATTTTGCTGTAATACTTGGTAACTGCAGCTTCGGATAAGTTCCCATTATTAGGTAGAATTTGCGTATTGGTCAAGATACAATTACCAATGCATTTCATTCGCCATTCATTTTCGTTCTTTTTTCCTCTATTTGAGTTTTGCGCAATATATTTTTCGGCATCTTCCTTGCACTGTGTTTCATAATCCTGAAAATTCGTAGGTGCCTAAAACTTAACATTGATTATGGAAATAAGAATTTGAAACATCTTACACAATAAATTATTGTTATTGCAAGAAATAATATAATTGCTCTGATTATCATATTGAAAACAATGCACAATATTTTTGCCTAAATTTGTGTAGCTCTCTAGTTTAAGCGAGCCTGAACGAAAACTTTTTATATGACTGATCAGAAAATAACGTTAATTTTAATTTAAAACATTTTATGAAATCATCATCAACATGTTTTTTTTATTTATTACTGTTTTCCAAAAAATAACATTTTGTTGAATATCAACGTTAATGTCATTTTAAATATCTCTTTTACTCTATTTAATGTATTATGTGCGTTAATCCCATTTTATAACAATATTATTATCAATTACTTAATATTACACCTCTGCCTAATTTAGATATTCACAAGAAACATAATTATAATTTAGCTTGATAAAAACATCGCTTCTATCATAACATCTATCGTTTATCACAAAACCAAAATACGAACATTATTTTTATAAGTATAAGTGTTTAATTAGTTGATTTATTATATAATATATATATAATGATATTCTGATAACCACCATTAATTTTAAAATATGTGTGCATATTGTTCATAAAAATATTTTTGAACGGGAACATGTCATTACGATTATTATTAACTGCGCAAACTGATGATAAAATATATTCTTTGCCGGACAAAATACTAAATAATGCACAACAATAATAGGTATGTATAACATTATCATGTTAAATTGAGGAGAGAGTCATGTTTGAGCAAAACAACTGTATACAGATCTTTTCAATATGATCTTCAAGACAATTCTATTATTTCTTATAATTAATATAATTTTTGGTGTAAGATTTAAATAGTTATTTCCATAATAAATGTTCAAATTAGACGTCTTTCAACTATTAGGATTATGATACACAATGTAATGAAATTGGTACCAATTCTTCAAAGATTAATTTATTATGAAAGAACGAAATGAACGAAATGCCCATCAAGCGAAATGCATTGGTATTACAGTATTATTTGCGTGTAAAATGCTAACAATTGTTTTAATTCAAAAACATCGCTGAAGACGAATGCGAACGTGCAAAGATATTAATTGATTGTATGAACAAAACACTGCTTGCAACAGTGAAAAAGGTCAACAAATGTGGTTGGCTGATATTTAATTCTGCGATAAATCCGAAAGTATCTCGACAGTTCTTATACTTGTACTGTTTGTTGACTGTTTGTTGGCTATTTGTTGACTAAACAGAATTAAATTTACCCTAGACATAAAATTATTAATATCAATGCGATAGCTGCATTTTACAGAATCGTACCTACTTGATGAAACCCTGAATAAAACCAGAGTGTCAAAAAATTGCAAAGAATGGACTCCAATGATAAGTCGCTGTATTCTTATAGCTAATGAAGTTGCATGCGTTATGGATATAATTAGAAAAGTTATTGGGCAGAATACGACATTCAAATTTTTGATTTAATAAATGCAGGAAAACTCCACTTTCTTGCATTTCTCAGGCCATAAACCTCATCTACGTCATTTATCATCAGTCTAATTAGCGTATTTCCTAATCAGTAATATTCGGTCTTGGAAATTATTCTTATTACATATATTTTTATATTCTACACCACATTCACAAATTTGTAGTTTCTCTACTTTTTTGAAGCATAGATCCGCAAATGGAACTGGCTGTGTTGGCGTTGTTCTATTTTTATAAGAACACACTTTGTAGTACAACTTTTCTTTTTAGCTTTATTTTGTTGTATTTCCAATTATTCATTACAAGAACGCTGTGCTGTTAAATAATCTGCCAAAGGTAATTCACAGATTACCTATAAACAATTGTTATTTGCGATATTTTAGTAAAAAAAAACCACTTACTGCCACAAAGGCCACAAATATTAGTATTGATTTAATTAAAACTGCATTGGTAAATCTTTGCAATGAGGAGTATATATTCAACGACTTTAAACATGGATTGAGAACGGTTCTAGCAATGATGGGGATGAGTTGCATAGGTAAGTGTATTGATCACTACATCGATAAATATGGGATGTTCTGCTACATAATTTTTATAATAACATCCATATATATTCAATTTATGATGACATGAACATCACAGGTTCGTGTCCGGCCATCGACCAGCGGTCCTTCAGCC
>JARJDV010002285.1:0-12465 GCA_030264675.1 Anaulacaspis nigra
AAAAAATTAACTTTCTGTTGGTTTGTGCTACGTTGTGCCACATTTAAACCTATACCATTCGAAAGATAAAAAAATTACGCATCGAACCTATAAGGTCTGATCGACAACTGCCGAGGACGTCATAGGTAAATTTTGATTTAAAGTTGAAATTTTGTGCATTTTTCACTAAAGTTAGTATTTCGTCTCCTCCAAGCTAGATGCGACAACACATTGACGCAATACGCGTTGCTGATTACTGCAAGTACATGTTTTCATTGTGTGAGTCTCTCAGCTACCTGGTAGTTGAATCTATTCTGCAAGCGGTCCGCAGGAAAATACAATACATCTAATGTATGTTTTTTGTCGGTTTGTCGGTACAATACAATTTAGATTAAAAATTGAACAATTAATAAAATTACAAAAACTAATAAATTTTATTACGAGTTAATAGATATTAACTAGCATTCTGAGATATAATTCGAATTTTAAAAATCAGTCGAAGAGTTTGGGAAATATGTTTTGAAAAAAAAAAGTGGATTTCAGCCCACTATGCGGTGTGCGACGTTCGGTACCCCAATAATATTGAGTCAAAGACGCGCTGGCTAAAATACGGTTCGCGGTTCGCGTCATCGCGCGATTCCGACATACAGCTAACCTCTCTGATATTGCGACCGGTGATTAATCACTGACTAATTAATTACGAAAATCAACAACATGCAAACGAACACATAAAACAAAAAGTAATCTATTTCACGTGCGCCGGAGCACTTTCTCCGCGCATATACTCGCTCGCGGTGCGCTTGCTTTTTTCGCCTTGTCCCGTTCGAAACGTCTACGGTACGGCCCGCGAAGACGGCCGTGGCGGCGTCGTCATCCGGCGCGTGCTGCCTTTTCTCCTCGTGCACAACAACGTTATCGCCGCGCTTGAATTTGAAATTGAGTGCACCAATTTAAATCGCTCGCGGTGCGCGGCGAAGGCATTTGCAATCGATGAACGAAGTACGAAGAAAACGAAGCACAAGCGCTGACCATTAGCGTGTGATTTGCGAGCGCTACGACTCTGATATATTACTCCATATTATTCCAAACGTGCGCGTGCGCGAATACTTTTTTCCGAGTTCGGTACAGCTTTCCTTTGCTCGCGCGCTCTGCACATGCGACCAACAAACAAATCGAAGATTAGCCAAGCCTTAGCGCGCCAAACAAGTGCCAATCGGACAATGCGTTTGAAAGTACGTTATGGGCTGGTGGAAAAAATTTGATGAGATTGTCACGGCTCAATGGGCAGTGCGTGCGCGCTTGCCTAAAAAGTGTGACACATGCGCGCACGCCGGATGCGATGTTGAGTGTCCAAATTACGTCGACGGAAGAAAAAGCGCGATCGCTTTTTAATTAAATGCAAGCATCGATGAGTTGAACGAGTGAAATGTGTATTAGATACGTATTTAGTCATCGTCGGCGATCGGAAGCGGGGAATCGAGAGTACGGCGCGACAAAAATACGCAATGAAGAGCGCGGCTGCAACAACTGATCTACTTTCGCTTGGCGAGTGCCGGTTCAGCGGCGTACTTCTTCCGCCTCGGACGATGTCGTTGCGCGATTTCCGAATTCGTGATCGCCGCGTTCGACCACACGCGCAGTTGCGAATCTGCTCCAAATTCTCTTCTTCGCGGTGCGTTGTAGCAGCGCACTCAAAAATGACAACATCCAACGACGACGTGTTTGCGCTTCCGTTAGATCCGTGTGTCCATCTACCGCTTACTCATGACGTCGTCGTCATGATCATCTTGAATAAAATTACTTAGGATATTAGAGCCGGTGAATCGGCCATCGCTAAAAAGTTGCCCGAATGGTCATCTGTAATGAGCGCGTCGCTTTTTTCACCACGGCGGACGCGAATTCCCCGCCTAATGCACACACCGAGCGAGGATCGTTATTGGTGCACAGTCATTACGACACGATTGTATGCTAAGTTGGCTGTGCGATAATCAGGCTATTAAGCAAATTGCGCATGCACACTGCATTTGTATGCGGCGCAAGCATCCGGGGCGCTCGCATCCATCACTGCCGGCTAATTTCGCGAAGAGATTAATTAAAATTCGAGAATGCGGTGCATCACCACATTGGACGGCCGCGCACGCCTCTTAACGTTTATAGCTACGTGGAAGATGCGGTCTATTCGCATTTTTAATTGTGCTTTATTGTTCGGCTTTTTGCTCGCACGCGATTAATTTGTCAATGTACGGCATGCCTGCACGCTGTGCGATGACGCTGATTAAGGATCAGGACGAGCGATCGGGAACGCACCTCAGTGTTGCGTTGATTCCTTGTGAACTTTTTTCAAACATACTTTCGTCACCGTCGTCGTCAATTTCGTCGTTCGTCGAGAAATAACCTCAACGATTCGCCTTAGATAGACAGCAAGTGAGCAAGCAGCAAGGAGCAACGCGCACTCATTCATATCGCACCTACGCGAACACATCAAAATCGTTTCATGGCGCGAACACCAAGAAATCGATTTCAATCCGATCCAACGTTGGTCTCCTCAATAACAATTTGGTATTTGCTTTGACATCGAACTCGCCGAATTCTCGCGTTTGTTTACGCGAGCGCGCAACTGAACTAATAGGTATAAACGACAGTGATAGTTGAACATCTGCTACATATAGCGATACTTTTTCCGAACGGTCAACAGATACACTATTGAGATATTGTCAAACTTTTGTGCGCAGCCTTAACGGCCGTTGGGATTCGTATGAGAAAGCAATTTTTCAGAGTTTCACATCTCGTCATCGAAGAGGAAGAACCCAGCCCGGTTCTTATCACTACTGCCTGCCGGCTTCTTCTTTGTTTATCGGCGATAAAAAAACTAACGAATGCAAACCAGCCTCCATCACCCAACGATCACTCAAGCTAACGAGAACGCGTTGAGTCTGCACTTTATGACCGAAAGTGTTCGCACACACTGTACGCGCGTTGCAAAATTAAAATTAGTTATACGAATGAATGAATGCAAATTGAATTAAATGCAAATTACTCAAACATGAATTGGTGTCCACGTACATGATATTGAAATGACGTATTGTTCTCGCGCGATACTTGCGATCGTTGCGATGATGATAATACAATTAGATTGCATTGAATTATACATTTTATGCTAATGTGACGCGCGTTGATATTCCAATCAAACGGTTCTGCACTGCGCAATTCACGGAATTGGAGCGTTTTTGTGTAATCCCTATTTTCCAAGCCAAAAAGGCACTCAAATTTCTACAAATCGCTTACTCGATTTTTGCACGTTTATTTGCACGATACGCGAATGTACCGAAATAACTGATTTGCGTTGCGTGCGCACAGTACAATTATTACGCAATGCGAGCAAACGGTAATATTCAATTCAAATTGGATATGATTAACATACACTACACAATTTGTAAATGATATTAAAATTGTCATTCCACGCGATTGTAGCATTTGCATAAACAATGCGCACAATAAACAATGGGTGCAATGGCGCGCCGTGGCGCAGGGCTGCCCGCGTAAGATGATGGCGCGTGCGCGTTTAGAAATCGACGTCGAGAGATCCACGTGAATAAATATAAATATTTAAGAGCGAATGATTGTTGGCAGCGACAATGATGCTGATGTTGATGATGATCATGATGATGCGCGTAAATAATCCACTCCTTTCATATTATGCGTGCGATGATGTTTAAGTTCGGAGCTGATTCTAACTCGCTGAGAACTGTCCACGCCCTACTTACTGTCAGTTAGCGCGGCGGCTGCGTGGATTTGGCTGAAATATATCAAGATCGCCGATACACATTTTCGATCGCTGAGTGTTTCATTAATTATTTATAGCAAATTATGAGACCTGCTGCGTATGACATATGCCTGATTCACTCTGCTCCCTGTTTTATCGATCGCTCCTTTGCTACTTCGGAATTGTGATGTGCGCGCAATCGCATAAACAACGCCACAAGGCACAACGCATTTCGAGAGAAAGAAAATTGTCAGCCGCATCATTGGGATTGTACGCTATTTATCATTTAGGACTGACAATTCTACAAAGTTGTAAACAACAATTGTCTCCGAGCATGAGCGCAGTGGTATTGCGCATCGCGATTCATGTTTGGCTTCAATCAAGCACGAGAGTTTCCTAACACCATGCTGCTGATGCTGACTAAATGGAGCTCTGAAAAGCGCTCGCGCACGCGTTAACTGAAAACAATAGAGAGCTGCACATGATGATGATGGAGAGCGCGCAAGCACATCTTTTACGTAATGGCCTTTTGAGCGTGCATATGGCATGTGTTCCGCGAAGATTTTTGG
Source organism: Anaulacaspis nigra (assembly GCA_030264675.1). Classification (NCBI taxonomy): domain Eukaryota; kingdom Metazoa; phylum Arthropoda; class Insecta; order Coleoptera; family Staphylinidae; genus Anaulacaspis; species Anaulacaspis nigra. The sequence goes on from JARJDV010002285.1 coordinate 4,312, forward strand.
GTGGATCTGCCGCGCGCGCGAGCAGTCAAAGGAGGTCATGGGTCGGCACGTGACCGATCTAATATAATAGAGGCGCGCGCGCTCACTTCTTTTGCGGCTGGAGTGCACTGCTTCTTAGATACTCGTCATCGTCGCCAACGGCATACGCGAGCGCATTGCTATCACCGATGGACTAGCGGCCAGCCTTTCGCAGCGCCCAAAGTGAGGCAGGCGCGAATGCAATCGATGGTAATGTGCACGACTTGCAAGATCCACGCTTCGCACGAGTTGCCAGCGGACCACCGAACGAATGCGGACACGAGTCAAACAATGCCATGAAAATGATATGACGACGACGATAAATTCGAGTAATGATTCAATAAATTCCAATCAAAGGAGACAACGTGCGCGCTACGCGCTACCTAATTAAGATATTACGCTCGACACGCGCCTCTTCTCCTTCATTCGGGTACGAAACCATCATAATATTTGGCAATATGCCGACATTATTTCATCATCAAGAAGCGAAGGTAAAGAGACAATCGGATTTAATATTTCTTCTTAAAGCAGAAATTTTGTGCAAGAAGGCAGCGGATGATGATGCGGCCCTGCTGATGATGATAATGATATGAATGAAATTTCACATGCAAATTTTACACAATTTCCACCAAGCGAACACTATGAAGGCGCGAATTGAGTCATCTCGTAAGAACGAAATTAGGAACGCGCGCGAGCGCGTAGAAACGGCATTCGTGGCCAGCAATCAAACGTTTTGTCAGTGTTGAACGCGCGCGCGCTCTCTATGTTTTGTTTATTTGTTCGCGGTGTGAGAATACTTCGCACGCGCAATACCTTGTTTGTTCGCGCAATACCAACGGCACAGAAGATAGCGGTGGAGGCGGCGATGAGGACAGTGTTAATATGCGCCCGCGAACCAACGAACCCGTAAGCACGCTAGCTCGCGCCGAGGATGAATCGAACACCTAGCGCGAATATAGAGCAAGGTTAATGATGTACATCTTTTATTCGCGCAGATTGCACGATGAAGAAACGCAATTAATTGTTTCACTTTCAATTCAGCGCGTAGTGTGCCTGCAACATAATTAAGATCGTTTACACGAATTTAGTTTAGCGGATTTTATGTGCGCTCGCCATTTGAATTTCTCTATACGAAAACGACCTGTACAAGCGGTCGTCAATCAATTCTTTCACCACATATAAATACAATAAACTCTGAAAGGAAATGCTGAAACGTTGAAAAGTAAATTAACTATTTGGTAATTCAGCAAAACTTAATTGCACGCGCATAAACATACATATCCTGGCACGTGTTAATTACAAATTTCATATAACTTTTCGAGCGGCAGAGGCAGCGACAGCGCGAAGGAAGAAAGTGGCCGCAGTTCGGGCTGAAAAGTCGTGCAAACTTCGGATGCAAGACGCATTCTCATTAATGTGGCTACAAATTACTCTATTACGCGGAGGCACTTCGTGGCGCTCGTTAGCAACTTTTTGAGTTTTCGCTCACAAAACGGACCCAAAAACAATGCCTGTCGCTGCTGCAGTCTTTAGCCTCTATTTGCGAAATCATGTGGGAATTGGAGTGCACTCACTCTTCATTTCGGCCCTCGGTGCTCTGCCAACGCTCATTATCATATTTCACTCGAAATATGCACGCGCATAAAGACTACAAATGCGCAATTCGGCAGACGCGTACCGTATCATCATACCGACATACACAGTGTGACAACAAGCCTCGTTTTAATTAGGTGCCCACATTATGCCGAGTTTAATTTTAACAAATTTATTAGCTGGGGAGCCGCGTGCGTCCTTTTGTCATCGTCGTCTACTTCGTTCTCTTCATCATCTAGTTTTGTTGTCATAAATAGAACAATGCACAAACACAACATACGACGGGACAGTAAGCGCCGTTGTCCAACATATTAATGCACTTTAAATTGTAAATTTGCGTTGGCTTAGTTTTTTCGCATACGAAATAAAATCCAATTAGCACTAACAAACCATTTCAACGGTGAGAGGACGTCATCAAAACGGATGACAATGACATACGACGATGGGAAATGTCAGGCACCAACGACACAACGCATAGAATAAATCAAGGCACCGAAATTTTCGTTGACAGCGTGATTAAGTCACTTAAGTCGAACAATTCGATAGTCGCGGGCCTATTCTTTTGCGATGAATATGCACGTCATTTTGATTAGAAAGCATGCGTTATTCGCGTTCTAATGCGATGCGATGCAAAGTTATTTCGCATGATCTTTACAAACATCGCGGCCACGTGTTCGTTCGTTTTATGAGTGGCGTGCGTGTGCGAAGAAGAGTAATGAAGACACGCATTTTCGAGTGTGCATAAGTGCGTCACTTGTGGATACTATCGACGGGACGTCACGGCGCCGCGACGTCAACTACAAAGGGCAAAGTCGCTAAAAGCAACATGCGCATACCCATAGCGATGGTGCGCTTACGTGTGTGTAACGGAAAACGTTGCGTCTAATTTCATGGCAATTATCATCGTTATCATCATCATCCCCCAGCGTTGTATCCCAATTGTGACATCATGCATTACGTCAGTGACAGCTTGTAAATCGAACAGCACGAAGACGCAACTTTGTTTCGGGAAACATCCACAATAACAACAACAACAGCAAACATGCATTACTCTTTCAATGAACTGTTGCAGCAAGTGAATAATATGCGAGCTTGTGAAGATCGTTCGCTGCATTCAGCGCGAAACCCCCATCGCACAGTGGTGGCATTGTACTAACCTTTAAAGGGATACGGGGTGAGCACGTGCGAAAATCCGTGAAATCCTTTGTGTGCGCACAAACAGTGCCGGTGATTTTGGTGGTCGTATATTTAGCTAAGGCAAGGTAGGCACAAACATGAAAAGTCTAATTCGCGCACGTGGTCGAGAGGAGCGCGCGTGTTCAGCGAATTGCACATGACCGCAGGCAGAGACGTGGTGCACTCGGTTGTCCCGCGAGGGCAGCGAGGGCACCTAAGGATGCAGCGGATGCGCGCGGGCGCACGACAGCAGGACCCACGCCGATAAGCGATAATCAGGAGGCGCCCGCTGCGTGCGGTGCGTTAACCGTGTGCTTCGAACGACGTCCGAACAGACACTGCCCCGTTGGTAGTGTGCTTTAGTTTACTTACTTACACTACTTAGTTGTCGGTGCGCGGCGCGGATGAGTGCGCGCCCGCTCATTCACGGCGTGCTCTTCGAGCCAGCTGGATGGAGGTGCCCACGAGTACGGATGCTGAGCGACTTCTTCCCGAGATGTGCTCTAGGTGCATCTATAAGGTGCGAGCGACTTTTATCTGTCAAACATGCGTCCGCCGCTCGTATCCTTATTGCAATCGGCTGCTGCTCTGATTCTGCGCGGTGAACAGCCTTTTGTAAGCACGATTAATTCCTGATTATATAAAGTATACGTAGGCGCTACTCGTCTTCTGTATCAAGATGCCTCATTCGCAAAACAAAGCACGAGGCAATTGGAATTGGGATAGCTAAAAATCGGGAAATTACAACGCCAGTTGTAAGAAATGTGTTGAAATGCAAGCACCGACAAATATTTGCGTGCCCGAGCAGAGGCAAATGAAACGCAGTTAGATAGGAAAACGACCACACCTTACTGTCTTCATCTAGTCTACTAGTTCATCAGCAGCGCCAGCAGCGACTTGGCCAGCATGAACAATGCGACGCAGCAATAGCATTAGCAGTGAGCAACAGCAGCCGCAGAAGCAGCATATATGCAAATGTCACTATGGGGATCACTGGCAGCGATGGCGGCGGATGCGATTATCGTTTATAAAACCGAAAGTAGTTAAAGCGTTATCGATTGATCGATTCGCGGGCAACTTTTACCCAAACGTATCCACGCTGCATTGCGTACGAATTTCTTAACACGCGCTCGCGCGCTTTTCTATGCGCGCGTCAGCGTTTGTATTGGTGCTCCAATTTGCAGTAACGTTCCGCGCGACGACCGCGACGATGACGACGACTTCCATCGCAGCGAACGTGCGCGCGCGAGAGCGCAAGGAGAGATCGAAAGTGGTCATCTGGTGGTTCGCCTCGACCACGCCACACGGAACCCAACACCGACAAGAGCGTTCACACAACAATAAAAAATCTACATAAATAATGAGCAATGCATTTGCTTAGTAGGCCTGGACCTTCCCTCAATAAAATCGATTTGAATCTAATGTTGCGAGGTTGCGACTACGATTGCAATGGCGTTAGCGATTTTCATTCCGATGAGGAGCACAACGAGAAGCTGTCAGCGTTTTCTTCTGGGATCGTTCAATGCTGAATTTTTCAGCAGTGTGCCAGAAGTGCAGCAGCAGCAGCATGTGGAGCAAACGCACGCGACAGAGTTGAGCGTAACCGGCCAATCTATTTCTTATACATTCTTAATCATACTTCCTGCTTTGGACAACTTTTGCTCGTGCAGAGTCCGCATGTGCTCGTGCCTCCGTCAAAAGTGAAAAGAGTTATACTTGTTATTTTCGGTAGCGTTACGGAGCGCATTATTAGCGAATGTATATTGTGTTTCGCCGACTGATTTTCAGGTGAGCGGCGACGTCGGCGGCAGCTTCACAACGTCCATCTTGTGTTCATCTTTTCGTCCATCTCGGTAGTGACGTGAACAGTTCAAGTTGACTGAGCACGCGCGCTCAACTTAAGCGGCGCGTACTCAAACTGGAGTGATAGTAAAAGTGACCACGCCCGTTCTATTAGCGACAAGCACATGTACGTATGCAGTATCTACGTACAAATGTACGCTTCTTTGTGCACGCGCCAAATACCAAAGCGCTCTAGTTGTGCGCGCCGTCAGAAGTCGATTGCTACCTGATGTCGTCATTGCGCGACCGCCGCCGGCCCAACGCTATAAATGCAAATCAATATTTTCAGATGCGATCGTATTTTCTGAGTTGACATCTCGCAGTGATTGGTAACGTGATGGAAAACCATCAATCATTAATGCGCCCGCTCGTGGACCACTCGTTTCACTTGGTAACGTACTCGTTCTATTAGTTTTTACCGCATTAGGAATGCGCGAAATTTTTCAGTGGCATCTCTAGCCGCTCCTTGCTTCATTGAACATTGATGTTTCGCGCTCCTTGACAATCGCTTAGCGTTGATGAGACCGTTTTAACGATGAGTGCGCAAGGAAGCAGCCGAAGAAAATCGAAGGAGAAGAAGTGGCTGGCTGAGAAGAAAAACGCGTATGCTGCTGGCGCAAAAACGTACGCAACTTTCTAACTTTTTCGTCGCCCGAAACTTTTTTACCCCCTATTCAGTTTCTCTGCTTCCACGACCAGGGCGGCGACGATGCCAACGGGAAAGTTACATTTTTCGGTATAATTTCACGTCATGGCTGGCGTTCTTCAGAACCTTGGACGTCCATCGTCAATTGCAGGTAACGCTCATGATGGATCCTAAGGTATCCTTTACGATGGTCGCGACCAGCGGCAACTCTTTTCCTCTCGCTTCGTTGCTGTTACCGCTGCGCGAATGTATCTCAGCTCGGTTTTCGATCAGATGATCGAGGTCACTGTGGCGACGCAGCGCAGTGAACGCCCAATCGCACACCGCAGCATTGCAAAAAGATCGTTTTAATTTATTTCTATTAAAATAAATTCTTCGACATCATAGTTAATTATTTCACACGCCTAATACCGTACATACTGACCGCTTGCCACTTGTAGAAAATCGATTCGGTAGCATTTTTTTCAATTCGAGCAGCAATACCTTCTCATTCCAAACAGGCGCTTTACGTATCCATTCCCAGGCCGATATCCAATCCAAAGTGCATGCATGTGCAGTAGCATTGCGGGCAGCGATCGCGGCAGGGGTAATTGAAATCCTGATCGCGCGGCGCATTGTGCGTAAGTTTTGCGTGCATTTCGTGGAAGATAAGCAAAGCGAAAAGGAAATCGATAAATATAGCAAAATGTCACTTGGCAGTGCAAGTCCGCATGAGCCAATTGTGGTGGCGCGCTTTGTTCTGGCTGATCGCCGGCGAACACTTGCTAGTTGCACGTGCAAAAACCTAAAGCGCCCGCGCAAAACAATGGAAATTAAATCAAGTCAAAGCTCAGCGCACATGTGATGCGCATTCGTCGAAATTATTGAGAGCGCGTAATTGTGCACAAATATAAAAAGAAAAGTAGTCAAACGCGATTATTGCGTCAGCCTGATGTTGCAACAAGACCTTTTCCCTTAACGTACATCTTCGTTGTCCTCCTCGCTTTCTTACGCGGGTGTGCGTTTTCTCGAAAAGGCAATCCGGCGCACATCATATATGCGGTACTTTTACTTTCAATTAATTGCCGTCGCATCTTCCGAATGAAGACGTGCGCACGCGTACACACCACTTCACGCGCCGCGCCGCTTTAAGCATCGCGGCACCGGTAAACTTGTAGGGCAAGTTATTATCCAGTTATTACATACACCTGGTGCGGGCAAGCGAAAAACACGACCAGCACAAAAGCGAGATGCCAAGAAGATGACCTACGCTACTACGTTTAAACGTAAAAAGGTTTATTGCATCGTTTAAAGGTCACTCGTCCATGCGCTTTGGTTTCATTTTTATTCGCTTTCTGCTTTTGCGTTGCCGATGAGCAATTGTTCTAATTTCACAAAGTTTTGTGCAAATAAGTACCTAGTTTACATCTCAATAATATGTTGGTTCTTATTACATCTCTTGTTATTGTTGGCCAATCGATAAATCCAGCTTGACTTTGGGATTGCACGATATACAGCAGATTGCTATGCGAAAAGAAATAGAAGTTGTTTTTAGTACTTGAGCGCACGCGTGGTAGTCAAATAGTAGAAAGAAAAATTATCGCGCATGATCTGCGGCGCGACCAGCGGTTACGCAAAAGTGTAATATCTACGAAAGGCACGTGCCAAATATGAAGAAATCCGCGCTTGCCATTAGCAATTAAATGCAACAACAAGAGCGGCGCGCGCTCGCGCAAGCTCACGAAAAGCGACGTAAAGCATAGATAGATAGCTGTTTGGTGCCGTGCTTCATACCTTGAATCTCGTGCATTCAATTCGAAGTCGAAGACGACGAAAAACTAAACGAAAACGAAATCGCTTGCGCATCGCGCAGCAAAACGCTGCGTTACGCACACGTACAATAGTATTCTAAGAAAGAATGCCGGCGCACCGGCACACCGGTCGTCGTCGTCGTCGTCGTCGTCGTCGTCGTCGTCGTCGTCGTCGTCGTCGTCGACGACGGCTCTGTTCCGCTTCTGCACGCTGTCAGTTAGTGAAAGTGACACCATCCTAATCGACGTACGGCACACGCGTTTATTTATTACCGCTGTACATTTTACATTTTGCTCTTGTTTTCTTCGCCGTTTGTCTCTGCAGCTCGTGCTCGTTTTCTTTTCCAATTTCTATTTGAACACTTATGGATCTGGCAAAGGTCCGCCCCGCGAACGGATTTATTAATGAATTAGCTGTCCGGACAGACTTCGTTCTGTCAAATTTAATTTTCTATTTCGTAGACTATACCTTATAATTTTTTTTTGTACTTATTCTAATGGTTTACTTGTCCAGTAAACAAATAAAGCGCAGACATCAGCTGCGCTCTTCTTTTTCTCTAACACGACAGCAGGCAACATATTCAGTATATAACATGGACACTCGGGAATACGTTATGTTTATTCAATGTTTACTATTACCTTTTGGCAGGACGAAGCGCCGGTCGTGGCCTAGTGGTGTGCGTTAACAGCTACCCAGCCGACTCGGGTTCGATTCCCAATGTTCTAGTTTCTATGCAATAGTTTACTTTGCAAGGCAATGGCATGCCAGCAGCGTGTTCTGCGTGGTACAGCTTTTAATGTGAAAGGAAAATTGTTGCTTTTGCTAATAAAATATTTTTAAAAATTTTATTTTTTTTATTATAAAAACCTTCTGTGGAACTTAAGGAACATAAGGAGAAAAATTTAGCCAAATCGGTTCAGCCGTTTTCGAGTTTGGCGCTAGTAGTATAGAAGGCCGGTTCTGGATCAACTTTAGGGATCAGGATCAGGATCTGGGCGGGGCTACGTGGTGGGGATGGGCGTGGCTCAGGTCTGTGATTGGTGGAGCGTGATTCGGGTGGGGAAAGCTGTGTTCTGATTGGTTCAAAG
>JARJDV010002286.1:0-25686 GCA_030264675.1 Anaulacaspis nigra
TAAGTGGTGGAATCGAACCGCCAAATAAGAAACGTCGTTCATCCACTCATCAACGCGTTGTTGAGGTAATATTTGATATCCTGGTTTTGTAATCAAGGTTCTTAATAGTGCCTTCCTGCTTAGATAAACAACACAGATAGTGTCAGAGCAACAACAACTTTAACTGTCCCAAAAGTGGGACCCATCACTGCCACATCTGTTATTGAATCCATACCTCTACAAGATGATAAGGCAACTCAAAACGTAAGTTGTAAATTTACTTGCAATGCATCTATTAATGACAATTTTTGTTTAGGAACCCGTTACCCCATCGGCACCTCCTGCGGATATTATTTTTGACATGTGGCAAAACAATCAAAATAAGGGTACACAAATTAATGATCACAAATCTACGCTTCGTCAGCATACATTCTTAAGCAAAATCATGGTTATTCCGGAAATATGCGACGTTTGTGAGAAAAAGATTCGTTTTACTAAAGCTGCCGTGAAATGCAAAGACTGCCTTGCTACTTGCCATCCGGGTTGTAAAAGCGGCATTCCGCTTCCTTGCGTTCCGCATGTGAATACGCCAGTTCGGAACTTATTAGTAAGTTGTTAATAATTTAAATAGTTACCTATTTTATAAAAGCCATTATTACAGGGTTTAATTAGTGACTTTACGCCAACTTGCTCGCCAATGGTTCCCTCGTTGATAGTTCACTGTGTGAATGAAATTGAAGCAAGAGGCTTGAAAGAGCTGGGCGTATACCGTATCCCTGGATCCGCAACAGAAGTGAGACAACTGAAAGAAAAGTTTATACGCGGCAAAGGCATACCGAATTTGAAGGACATTGATATTCATGTAATCTGCAGCACCGTCAAAGACTTTCTCAGGTGCCTGCAGGAGCCATTAATTACGTATAATTTACGGCCACAATTCGTCATTTGCGTTGAAAATGACCAAGAAAACTTAAGGGATGGACTATATAGACTTATTGAAGAACTTCCACAGCCAAATCGAGATACATTGGCTTATATGATCTTGCATTTAAGAAAGTATGATAACATTTCGTTAGATATTAACTGCCTATTAACTTGTGTGGTTTTTCAGAGTTGCAGTGGCTCCAGATTGCAAGATGCCAATTTCTAATCTAGCAAAATTGTTTGGCCCAACCATCGTTGGTTATTCATCTGCAAGTCCCAATGAGCAAGCTCTCTACACTGAGACACTGCAACAAATTAAGGTGATTGAGGCAATTATGAATTTAGATACTGATTATTGGCTGCAATTCGTCAACGTTTCACAATCTAATCCGAGGGGAAGGATGCAACAAACACCGAGTGTAGACTCTTTGCTCAGGCCTAGCGTGAGGACTCCAAACAAGAGAATTATTAAAAAGAAAATTCGCCCATTCGAATCTCCACAGTTAAACTACAATTGAGTCTTCTCTTCGATTAATTACGTTTGTATTACTTACTAATTTAGATTAAGAAATGCAACTTATAGATAAAGTTTTGTGAATGTTACGGGCTAAGGTAATTTATAAATTAGAGTGTTTTTAAGCAGTGGTGTGCATACGATTTCTGGACGTTATGCATCAATCACTTCGCAAAGTAATAATTTAATCAACAGTTTCTACTCAATACAAAAATTTTTTGTTATATGTACAAATCAGAACAGGAAAACAAAATCAATATTTATCCAATAACATGATATGTTAATAATGTTTATGGTGACTTTCAATAAAAGTTTGAGCTAATAATAATATCTATCTTAAAATTATTATTGATTCAACTAATTATCACCTACTCTAATCCTTTATCTATTTTATGTATTAAATAACACAGTATCTCTTGTGGTTCTTAATATAAGTTGATATAATATTCACTGTAAACACGTTGAGGCTTTTTACAATTATCTACCGTCTAATAGTTCTAGATGATTAATAATTTATTTAAACTATATATCGTTTATGATTTTCTCGATACACGCGGACTATTTTTCCTCCCTTTCTTTCTTAACTTTTCTTTTATAAAAACAACTTACGCACTCCTTCGACTGATAAATTCACGCACATGCACTCCTTTTTAAAGTTCTATTCCTACGTCGTGGTAGTCATTTGATTACCATTCTCAACATCCTTATCTTTACTGTTTCGATTACTTCTACTTGAACTGTTAGCATCTTCATCGTCATCGGGATTATCCCAATACTGCCGCTCGCCAGATCCAAGAATGAGGTAAAAGGTGCAGCAAATGGCGTATACCGCACCGGCGGTAATGAATACCACTTGCCATTTACCATGAGTGCTCATATCATTATTGCTGCTCTTCACAATATTACCAGCAAATATGGGCGCCAGCAAACCGGCCAAATTGGCCAGACAGTTGGTAAACGACATTAAAATACCAGCGAATCGGGGCGAGATGTCCAAGTGATTCACTTTGAAACCGGAATAGATACCACCGTTGAGACCAACGCCCACGGTGAGAATTGCAACTGTGAGCCAACGATTGCAACCGGTGAAAGAGGCCCCAATCAAGGCAATAGCAGGTCCATATTGTCCTATTGAAAATTATTAGGAGTTAACTTGGATAAAATCAAATATTAAGGCAAACTTACCAATGGCATTGAGTATCTTTCTAACTGCTGTAAGATTGAGGCAATTTGTACTAAGAAGTTTATCAGCAACGTGACTTATGACCATCGAGAAGATCCACATGGCTAAATAAGGCAAAGCTGATAGGAAGCCATTCTAAAAAATAGTGTATGAGTAAGTGCATTAAGATTAATTAATATTTTACATACTTCTTTAAGGTCAAAATGTAGAACTTGTTTCATGTACGTTGGTAATTCGGTCATCAAAGTCTCATAACCGTAATTGTGACCCATATGGGCAATTAAAATTGCCCAAAATGGCAACGACTTCATAATTGCTTTCCATGGAATTGGAGGCATCTAAAACACACATAAAATATTAATCCCCTTGCCTTATAAGATGTTTTAAGTCTATGTCCATACTGTAATTCCCTGAGTGCCCCACAAAGCATTGATAATATACTTCTTTTCTTCAGGATTGATATTTGGATGAACTTCTGGGTCTTCAAATACCCACCAAATAAAGGCGAGAGACCAGAGAGTTCCTACAGCGCCAAACACGTAGAAGATTGAAGGCCATTCCAAATCGGAAGCGGATAACAAACCACTCAACGGCATGGAGATAACCGTGCCGAATTGCGCTCCTAGAATGATAAACCAAAGGCATGAAGCATAATGACCAGTCGAAGAGTGGGCGCGTATCGCGTAAAACGCAATTAATTAATAAATAATATGTGATTGAACACACATATTGAGACACACACAATTTCGAATTGTATAATTTGTTTATCAATTCCATACTCACTAAAAGGACAAACTCTAAGTACGTTTATGATTTGCTTTTTTCTGATATTTGCTTGCATTCGCTATGCGGCGAGACCAGTCGCTTTCAATGCGGATTGGACTGATGATGAGTAAAAGGCAGCAGTTTTTAGGGGGCGCTCATTTTTTGTCTGTTTGTTTTTTTGGTGGAGAAGTAAGTGAAGTGAAAATTTGTAATAATACCTGCGTAAACGAACGCACCCATACGACTTCTCTCATTAGGTGGAATCCATTTCGCCAGAAGAGCGTGCGTGCATGGTACAATAGGGCCCTGACCAGAAATGTACACTTTTCAGTACCAATGCAAAGGTACAAAAGTGAGAATGACAAACTAAGCCAACGACATTTTTATGGGAGGCCCGAAATCAATCAATCTTACTTAGCTACTTCCTCTTAGTATTTCGTTTACAAAAATGTCCGTTGTCGCTTGCATTCTCACTTGTTGTACATTTTGCTATCGTTCACCTACCTCACCCAATCCTTGAATGAAGCGAACCACAATCAGCCACCAAAGACCACCCTTTGCAGCGACCGGTACCAGCAGGCCGAAGACGGAATTGACCAACATGCCATATCCCAGGAAATGGATGTTACCATAGCGCTTCGCCAAGATGCCGAATGGGATTTGCGTCAAGACATAGCCGTAGAAGAACGAGCTGAGGATATAACTTTGGACGTCCGTGTCCCAGACAAATTCGCCATCCGTTGTGTTTTTGTGCTGTAAAATAGAATCCGTATTTTCAAAGCCATAAACAAACTCGTAAACACAAACTATTACTACTCAGAAATGAAGTAACAACTCCAACTGTTTTTTACTCAACGCGACCGAAAAAACAACAAGAAACCCGTAAAAGTAGACTTAATTATACGATATTAACAGTATATTCCAATTTTTTACGAGATCGCATAAATTGGCAAGACCATCGAAATGTTTTCATAAAATGAAAAAGCGTCTAATGTTGTCATAAATAATGTTACTTCTTATCATAAAATAAAGTTGTTATTACTAGTAAAATATGAAAAGAGAAAATAAGAAATATGTCAGCATTCAAAGTGCGCTAATTCAATCAGCAGCAGCGCAGTTTGTTTAACTTTGCCATTTCACAGATGATGATCCTGGCCGTCTGTCGAAGCAGACCAATCCGGAGTTATCAGTTATTACACATTACATACGCATGTATATAAATCTTGAATTAATTTATGCCAACTTTAATTTATTGAATCGTTCCTTGTTTATTCAACTGATATAAACTGGGGAAAATACTCTCTCGTATCCTTGCCTTCTGCGTTGTAAATACATTCATCACGCTTGCTCTTCTACGAAAACTATGAAAAACAAAAAAACCACGAGTAACCTTTGAAGTTGATGTCCGTTCATAAAATATGGTCGATTTATCAGACGCATCAAATCACAGTGTGGAATAAATCCTTCAACGTAATTGTCAAATAATGCTTAATCAATCGAAATGGTCAACAAGCGCAATCAATGCTACTGCTGCGGCGGCTGATAAGTAACAAGCGTAAAATAAAATTTATTAACCGAGCATAATTGTGTACAATATAATATTCCACTACAAATTATCAGCTTTTACGTAAGGAGCGCGTAAGGAATTTTCAGCTGGAGCAACTATTATCAAAGACCGTGAACTAAAAAATTACATTTTTATTGTTCATTATCTCAGCATTATCTTTCGTCTATTTGAAGAGGTTTCGAAGGTGTGTCATTGCACAAACTAGCAAAATTACTTAAAAAACACCGAGGAAAAAAAATTTGAATATAAACTGCGCAATCGAATTAGTGTAGCAATGTCATAATTTCCAACAATTTATCACGATACATTATTGCCTGAGTACGTGAGAGTTTCGTGGCAGGCGTATGGGATATTCAATGTCAATGTTTTAAATTTAGAGTGGTTAAATGCGTTTTGTAGGCCAGGGATAATACGCTACTAGATAATCGAAGAGAAAACCCGCGTTCTTCTCCCGCAGCGCGCCCGAAAAGTTGCCAGACAGGCTGATGATATTAGTTGTATAAACATTGGAATACCGTGTTCCTTGTGTATCGGCATTGATTCCGCGGTCTTATCAGTGGAATATAACCGGAGGAATTACATACTTACGCACGTCGAAAGCCGTGGAGACAAATAATGTATCCATGACTAATGCCCACCTTTACGGAGCCCACAGAGGCATATCCCTAGCAATTTACAATAACATTCGTGATAAACACTTCATGTACACGGCAGAGATAACATCAGTGCTTGCTCTCCTACACGAGTGTCGCACGTATAATTGTGTATGGTGCACAATAAAATTGTAAACATGGGCTTTTCATTGAAGTTTGTCCTAGGTGCGCTTGAGCAACCCGCATCTTCGCAAGCAAGACGAGAGCGCACGTTGTTATCACCGTGCGTTTCTTATTACCGTAAACAAACAATTTGATTGCTTAACGTAAATACATGGCATGCGAAGACGAACGCGCGTAAGTAGGTATTATTTTGTACGATGCAAACGAGAATGCGTTTATGCGTTTACTCAACGAGCGCAAATATCATCATCGTCGTCGTCGACGACGAGTGTGGAAAAACACAACGAGCTCAAAACTTTCAATACGAGTTGTGAGACACTTACCACCATTGGAGGTCCACCGCATTCGTCATCGTTGATCTCGATCTCGTCCGTATTCTTGATCGCCGTATGATTGACCATTGCGACAATTGCGACCGACATGTTCGTTCGCATCACATACGCGTTGGCCATGCCCAGAAATAGCATCACGGTGACAAAATGCCTCGTACCGAACCATGCTGCAAATATAAAATGAAAAGAAACGTAAATAAAGTATGCACCCACAAGAAGTGCATAAAAATAAACGCGACGCGCGTTAATTCATTCCGATGAAATACTTGAGTGCAGCACTCTGCTGAATCATCGTGCAATTCAACGATGATGCTAAAAATAAATAAGCTAACAAAAGAACTGTCAATATATCGCGTAATTTTTTTCAATCAGGCATCAATTGACGCTTTAATAATCGTATTAAACGATGTATCAGCTGCATCATGCAAGTTCAAGAACGTTCGCCATGTTTGATTTAATAGAGCAATCAACATCATTTTGCGCTGCTATAAATTACTAATAAATGCGGAATGTGATTAATTATATAGCCAGTTGCTCATTACATGCGCATATCATTCATGTCATTCTCTAGAATCTTCCCGCCGCGTAGAATACAAAATAAGATAATGTGATATGACATGCCGAAATAAAGTTTAGTGCTTACAAGTGCACCACATAATTAATTACTACAACTCATTGCGGCGTCATGGAGATTTCCCCACCATAGTAAAACTGGCTTATTAATAGCCTTTTCGATTCGAACACTAATTTATACGTACATAATCGTAATATGTGAATAATAGTAATTCCGAAAATTATAAGTTTTGTACTAGGAATGCTACTTAATTTCGATTACGAGCGCATTTTATTGTTGCCAGTTGAACACAGTTAAATTCTTGCATGTAAGCAACATTTTTGTGTCATTCGCTATTGTGAAATTACGTCAGGAAGCAGACATACTTTCGACGAGTTGCGCAATTGTACCATAGACCTAGTGGTTCGCCTCGCACATGCAATTAATTAATATTTATTCATCACGTTATACATTAACCTTGTAAGGTTTATTAACACCTTTTGGCAAATTTACTTAGTTTTAATCCGATTTATATGCAGATCATTTCATAACTGTGTCAGTAATACCAAGAAAACACGTTTGCTCAAGTTGTTATTGGAAAACCACGAAAATCTTCTGGGAATTTCAGCAAGAATAAAAAACAATACGGATAACTCCTCTGACGTTGCAATATAAGCCTATTATGATTAACGAATTGTCGAAACGTTTATAGCTTATAATAATTAAACATTAGGTTATGCGCGCTATCATAAAAGTTTATCTATCTCCTCGAATTATGATCATGAACAAATGTTTGCACAGAGCTTTGGTGATGATTCAGAGTGCTAAAATCACGCTCCAAGTGCGATTGCACGTTTCGTATGCATGTTTTGTTTGTTTTGTTTGCGAAGGCTTCAGCACAACCACGTCAAAAATGTCCTCACGTGGGAATTTCTACTTCGATTACGGAACGCTTCACCTTTGACTTGTTAATTTCACACTCATTCATGCGAAATCGTTAAATAATTCAATTATCTCATAACAAGTCGCAAATGCGGTTAATCAGCATGAGCGCTAATGAATTAGCACGTTGATTAGTATAAGTTGAATAACGAAGTGTATCAGGCTTCCCGTAAATTTCGTATGACTAAGCAAATAAACCAGCGTTCCGGTGTATTTGTTGCTATAGAATTAAGTTATTTGTTCCTATTTATTGTTAGCTGTTTGTTGACACATCGAATTAAAACACCTGAGCTTAAGTGAAGAATGACGTTCATCACACTTTTAAGCAATTATCAAATACGTGTCTAGTCGAAACCGCTCAAGACCAACCTGTAATTGTAAGGAGAGACATAATAATAAATGTACAAATAAATAGACACATTGATCGCACGTATCAACGAGCGAATTGTTAATAACGTCTAATTAATTTGTTTATGCGTAGACACAATAATTGTATAGATAGCCATTGTTCAAGACTCGTTGCGGGAAGGGGAGGTAAACAAATTACATCGTTTTGTTATTATTGCTCGTTAAAAGCCATGCAAAAGCAATAATGAGTTTTTTTGGCACTCGGTACGTATTACGTTTACATCGATTACTGTTTTCGACTCGACTCGAAGTTTCCAAGTGCTTTGAAAACTCGCTCCACATACGTATTTATTTTCATGCACACATTTTTTATAGCCAAAATGTAAATTCTTTCGAAGACACTCGCATGCTCGCCGCGCCGGTTTTTTATGTTTTTTCATTCTATGATGTTATGTTGTCTGAGCATGACGCCAGCGAGCAACAAAAAATAAAACAGCCGTTGAGAGCGAGCACGGAAATTGAGTTGAAAATTTTTCCGCGTTTTGCGAGCGTACCGTCCGTCCCACACGAATTATTATTGTGTACATTTATTGACAGAGCGTCTACTTGTTAGATAATTTAGTAGGCCGTCTATGATGCTATTTGCGCACATTACGCTAAATTTAGCTCTTGCCGCAATTTTGCAAAAATTACCGTACTTCCATGCAGCATACCATGCGTGTCGCGAGCTGTCAAAATGATCAGCATCGCACACGTGCGATTATTTATTATTTATGCGCTTTTATTGCATGTAAATAAACGTCTGCGAACATGAGCTAATTCGATTTTTGGCTCATCAAACGGCTGTCATATGAAATTTTGCAAACTCCGCTCGCGTTGTGCAATCGCGTTCACGTGTTGCATGTCTCTACCTGAGTAAATATCAAGTCAGCGTTTGATTATGGTACTTATTTCGTTGGACAATTAAGCGCACCGCAAATACAATCGGCACATATTGCGCATAAAGTCACGGGTATAAAATACTTTTTATGAGCGCGCTTCGCACCGATATGCATGCATTATGCGAGGCAGCTGTGTTGAAAAACACGATGCACACACACTCACACGAAATGTGTGCTGCGGTCGCAGTTTTGAATTTACCGCCACGAGTGGCGAAGCAGTCTGACGCAGAGCGGCGCAATGACATCTTGACTTAAGTCAAGGTCCTAATATAGCATTTGCTAAGCACGTGGCTTGGCTTCGATTTCAATGGATGTATCGGCTGGTGGTGCCGCTGTCGGATGCCGGAACAAATGCTATAATATGCGCTTGACACGTAATTTCGCATTATCGCGAGCAAGCAGCGTGTGCATGGCACGTTTTCTTATCGTCTGCGCGCAGGCACGCCGAATTACCTGTTGATGTTTGAATGGTGTTCTCGATGATTCTCGGCTGCGTGTAGACGGTTGTGTAGCCTTTCCGACTCATTCTAATTTCGGTTGCTTATAAATAAATTCGCCGGCACTAATATTTTGTGGTGGTCACACACCGCTCTCTCTTCTATCCCTTCGGCTGTGGTATGCGATGACTGGTGGCCGCGAAGAATGCCGCACGAGCTGCCGACACTTGAAAAATTATAGCCGGCTGGCAATAGCGAATCGTCCAGACGCGCACAGCTATGAATTGCAGCTGTATCGAATGGCAATCGATAATTTGCGGAGTTTCATCTTTGGCAGATACCGAGCGAACGATGAGCGGACTCGCTTAAGGCTACGCGTAATCGAGGGAAACACGCAAGAAACGAACTGTTCCGGTAGTCTGCAACACACGCGCTTTCAAACCGGAGCTGACCACTATTTCAGTTGTATTGATAAGCACTGATAAGAGGCGCACCAACTTGACGGCTCCGATGCTGCCTGCTGCTACTTTCAAGCGCTTGATTTTTCCCTCCCAATTGTACGACCGATTCTGACTTGAACTATACTGATGCACACATGACTTAAGTCGTTTACGCAGGCGGACCTTCGTTCCAAATGTGTTGCGTTTCAAATAAAATTCAGTTGCACAATAGTAATATAGGCAACCACTATCGCGCAATGTTAATGTTAAGCAATATAGCTAATTCATTCGAGTACAACTGTAAAGATTATTCAGCTTATCTAACAATGAGTTGCTAATATTCTATAAATACGCTAACGATGTACAGTTTCCATAAATATTTCTGGTATTGTTTGTTACATGCCTTTGGTTTTAGAGATAATACTTAACAATTTAAACAACCTTGACTAGGTAATTAAGCGCACAGTTATGGTTGAATATAGGCAACACGTGTAACACGATTGCTCAAACAATTTTCTAACATAATACCTGAATCGATATAAAAATTCAAATATTTGTCGCAAACTTTATCGTTGATGCTTCTCAGAATACTGCGGGAAAGAACTTGGATTTACCATTTTAACTTTTACCTACTTATCTAGTGAAAGGAGGTAGAGTGTAATTTTTTCTCATTGTACACGAGGGGGTTAACAATAAAGTTTTTCCAGCCTCAAATTCCCTAAAATGCAAAGTTGATTTCGTTTTAATACTTTTTAGTTGCTTTATTTTTGTCATATTTCTTGCGAAATAATTTGCAATTCAAAACTTGGACTGCAATCGTGCTTAAAATAAATATTCCGGTAATGTTTATGATCTTATCGTTTACAATTATTTCAGCAATAAACACAACATGACTGATGCGGAATGTTCCGTGAGTGAATTACGACCAATGTAGGTCTTTTTGCAATTCATGAGACGTTGTCACAAACTCATGTGCGATGAATAAATAAATATTCGCGATTCAGCATTTGCTTGTAATTATAAGGTCATTAACGAAGTTTATACGCAGAAATCCCAGAAATAACATTGCTAAACTAATTTGTTATGTATAAAATAAAACGAGCAAATATAAATTTGACGTCCGCATTGAAAAATATGTGTAGTTATGGCTAGCTTAATGTATTTACACAATTTTCATGTCAAACTATAACAACACATATTACTAATGCATAAATGGCATCGCTGAATAAGCAGTTTGTTATTCTCCTGGTACTCGGCATGATGAACAATTACACGCTGCAAGTTTTTATGAGATAAACTTGTAATGATTAAACGCATTAATCCATAACTCATTATGCCTAATAAATATGATAATATAATACCAAATCACAATAGTCGGAATTAATAAAATTCAATGCAAAATTTAATTAGTTTCAGTGAGTGTTCGTTCGTAAATCAAGGCTAATCAAAATCACTCATCATCTTTCACATGATATAATTAATTGAAGTATCTTTCGCCAAGTGTTTTCTCATCAAGCAGTTATTCAACTTGTTTAACACAATTAAAATGATCAAATTAATTGTCCATTAAGTAGATATATTTGAAATTCACAAGATGTTATTTTTATCATTTTATAATCTAAAAAATTTACTTTGATCCTGATTGTTTTCGTGTCATGATACGTGATACAAGTGGTGTGATAAGAATATTTGAAAATTCGGCAATAAATATTTTTAGCCGTGTAGATATCAATGATAATCCAATCTCAGTGCGTCAATTAAATTCTTTAAAAATGTTTCCTACTTCATAATTTGCCTAATTTACAAGTAGCCAGTTCCCGCTTAAGAATTGTTTTGCATGAATCACACTAATTATCGTATGATTATCTACTTCAAGACGTGCGGAAATGGTCATTAAGTTCAAAGTGGTTAAATGCCCACTCGAAAAAGTGATCTAAACAAATGGACGAAGTTAACTGCGACATCAATTTTTCAATAAAAATTAATTCATGTCACACTTGTTCGAATGCTGGCTGTGACTGTAAATCCGTTTCGCAAATCAATCTTATTCGAATCCACGTCGTAATAAATTGTACGTTGACTTGAAATACGTGCAATTACACTCATGACTGACACGAGAGTTGCATATTATTGGTAATTTCTCAACGTAATTACCACTTGTCGGTACTTTTTTCTATATTAAAGTGCACTGCATGTGCACAATATGTCTGCTGTGACTAGTGTTTAATGAATTACTTCAATACATTTTAAATTACCGTCAGTTGTGCGCGTGTTAACCATTTCTATGCACGTACAGACATTTGCACACTTTTGTCATGTGTCATCAGGCACTTAGCAGAGTAATAATTGTTTCCTAATATTTTAATTAAGTCATAATCACACAGAAATAAATTGACGAGTAAACACGGATTTTAAGCTTTAAATTGGTTAATAAACAATCAGTCGATAGACAAAGCACACGTTGAAATTTATATAGAAAGCTATTATCGTGCAATCTGTCAACTTGGCTGAACTTTGCAGTAAACAGATCAATTCAAGGGTAGTTGAAATGATTGATATTGAGTAACAAAACAAAATCGCTACGTGTCATTCGTATGGCTTTTCTGCATGGTTTCCTCCACTTATGTCTCACGCCGGTTCTACTGCACAATGCATTGTAATAATAAAATGCAAACAATCGTATTGAATAAACACCAACCAGAAACGCCGCGCAATTTTACTGTAAGCAAACACGACTCGAATTATCTCACATTTCCTAATTGTGACAAGCTAAATCTAATAAAAAGCATAAGATAAAGCCAACAATAATGGCGTTTTGCACGAATACAAGCTATTTTAAAAGAACGTGAAACTAATTGATAATGGCGCGTGCTACACAACATAGAAAGATGATAGATTATATAGGTACTAATACCAAATCGCAAACTCTTAATCTTATCGACGGCGAACGTCGTATCACCAAGACTGTTTTAAATAAATTACAAATTTTAAATAAAAATCACTCGTTATCGCATTAACATAAACGCAGCCTTATTGTAAGACGTTTATTTATACGGCGAACCGTGATTAAGAACAATGAAAGGATGCACAAAGCATATGATTTGCTATTTTCAGATGCATCAACATAACATTGTTGAAGTATGCACTCAAATTCGTAAACTAATCATTTCAATTGATTAGTGAAAATAATAATTAAAGTATTAAATAAACTACTACTGATAATTCATAATTAGTTGAGGAAATTGCAAATCGATATGTATTAAGATTATGACGAATCTAAATAAATTTAATAATTGCAATATTCTCACGTCTACAAAATAAAATAATCTCGCACCTTTGTAACCAGTTTTAATGCTGCTTTATCCCTCCGGTTGAAATTAGGAATAAATCCGCAAATCACCGAAAATAATCTCGTCGCAAATAAATTGTAAGCAATAGGATTCAGCTCCAGTTTAGCAATTCGACATTTTTTATCGCTTTACGGCTAAATTGTTAGCAGACATTTTGGATCAACATTGAATGTAACGGTGATAAAATTCATTATTTGCGTCAGAATATAAAAATGCAATAACACCTCACACAACTTTCTTCCTCAAGCATGATACGCGCTTAATTGCTGTCGAGGTCTTTGAACCAATTTTAAACATTACTTTGTCAATATCAATAACTCTCGTGACTTGGAAGAGACGTCGAACAACAAACAAATTTGTTTACCTCAATATAGAAGTGAAACCCGTTTTTTGTTTAAGATGCAAATAAACATAATATGCACAATTCGAGGTTTTAATTAAGTTGTTAATTAGTGAAATAACTGAGCTGAATATTAAAATAACTAGCAGTTACTAGCATATTCAGCAAAATATTTATGCCATTACTACTTATTTGACATAAGTGCATTTTTTTAAAAATCTTTCCTGTTTTTACGTTTAAACAATTCAGTAGGTGTACTTAAAAGTGTCACACCTAAATTACCGGTATGCTGTTAATAACCCACGTTAAATGGAAAATTATTATAATAAAAGGAAAGCATTGTTAAGTCACTTTGACTTAGCGCTAGATAAACTGATTCATATTTGAGTAAAAATGTTGCAACAAGCAGCGAATGTCTCGTGCGTAAAAGGTAAGTAACTATTTTCTATAATCCTTGAAATGCAAGCAATCGAAACCAATCAAGCATTAAATTAGAGATTTTTTGGCGGCGTTATAATAAGTCAGTAGCAAAGGTAAATAACAAACGCATTGAAAATCACAATTTACTTTTGTTTAATTCATTAATTCCAATCAGGAACTGTTGAATGTAACTTCAAAACCTAGAAAACTCATCCTTCGATGCGTCTAGAATGTTGGTGTGCGCGCAGCACTGACATTGATTCGAGAATTTATACTTGTACTTGTTGTCTAGTAGAAGGTTATTATAACATCGCTTCGTCGATTATTTAACTCATCTGAAAACGATCGTTGAATACTAATTGAGTCGCCGGCTATAATGTATACGCGTTTATGCAATCTCTCGACAGTTCGCCGTATCCGATCAAAATGAAAATGTATATCCCGGTGCGCTCATTGGAAACGAGTGTCAATGGAAAGTTCTCTTAAGCGCACAAACTCAATATGGACTCGCGTCGCTTGTTCGCGAGCATTCTAGACGTGTGTATTCGACTTATTAATATGCCATTAATATTTGTCTTAATTCCACATCAAATACGCTAATAGAAAGTTAAGTTATCGACGCGTTATTTAATGCAATTAGCATTCGTACGGCGCGTCGTTAAGTTTTCCTTATAGATTAGCCGTAAATCTTAATCTTGTGATCTTTTAATTGAGCGCCTTACGCATCTGGACAAACAAAAAGTGTCTCCCAAGGTTTGCTGTCTGAATAGAATGTTTCAATATTTACGTTTAGCGATTTACTTTATTTGTCACGACACGAGGAAATGCGACTTTTTTGTTTGCTCATTTTTATATGGATGTCGCACGAGAAGCACATCCATCAATGATGGATGACAAGCGACAAATTTCTGTGCTCCAAAACAATATGATCAGCATCTTTCGATCGGTAGAAAGTTCGATTTGGCTGCGCATTGCTCGCGATCGGAACATGTAATATATGTACGGACATGTGATTGAGAAAAAAAGCGCTGAAAACTTTCGAATGCGAAAAACTATTTTCATACTTTCTCAGGCACTGCCAGACACATTCTGGTGTTTAATTAAATGAATGCGCATTTCATTAAGATAACAACAATGTTAGCGCGAAATTGTAAGTCATGTGTGTTAAAACTTAATATCTTAACTGTCATTAACTATTACAATAAAAATACACAAATATTCCAGGGGTATTATCAATGCTAACCAGTTGAAGAACAATGTTTTTTGTACGTGCGCGCGCGCGAAATACGAATATGTTGTTGACTTGTACACTACCGTATAAACAATCACTAATAAGTCATGTTGAAAGATATCAATTCATCGCT
Source organism: Anaulacaspis nigra (assembly GCA_030264675.1). Classification (NCBI taxonomy): domain Eukaryota; kingdom Metazoa; phylum Arthropoda; class Insecta; order Coleoptera; family Staphylinidae; genus Anaulacaspis; species Anaulacaspis nigra. Next base: position 15,176 of record JARJDV010002286.1, read on the forward strand.
TGAAACATGCGAATCAATTTGTTTTTAAAGAATTACTCACCCTTCGGCTTGAGATGCTCCACGTTGTACGATTCCGCCTCCTCCTTTGTCCCTTTTCCAAAACCCATCGCAGAGAATTCGCTGACTGCTCACCGGTTCGCGTTTCTTGAATGTTTGCGGCGTGAGTATTGCAACGGTTTGCAGTTCCGACAGGTGAAATTGTTCGCAACGTAATACTGGCGTTGTAAAAAGCGCGCTTCGTAGCTGTGTGTTGCGCTTCACGCGCACTCAACAGGTGGACGGCCACTGGTTGTAGTTAACAGTTGTCTAAATATTAAATAAGCGGCATCAATCCGCCTTAATCACATCGAGTGCGCCACCACAATAGATTTCTCAAATGTACTTGAAAGTTTGAGAGATGCGCGCGATGTGATAACACTATAAATAAAAGTCTATTAGAGGTGGATCATTATTTTTACACGAGGCGTATTGGCTGTACGATTACGCTGCCGCAACTAATTTCGTAAGTTGTGCGTTTTGCAAAAATTATGTATGAATTAATGCGTTTAAGCACAACTTACCCACATCCCACGATGGATATCTAGTTCGTTTCACTAGACACTCACGTGTAACATTCCTCATTTAAACGCGTACGGTGGCGATAATGAAGTGATAATGCATTATTTCGCATACATGCGGATGCAAGTACACCGTCTCGTCACAAACCTCTCAACATTTTATCATCTTAATCGCTTGTTTATCTCGATATAATTATCCGAGATGACCGCTGCCGTACTCTAGAAACCACTATAATTTGGAAGCATTGCATAACACTAAAATGTTCCTGTTTTCGCATTTAATTAGCAGGCGATTAAAGATATTTGCGGCCAAGTAAACAAACTTGAAATACAAATGAATCAAGCAATCACACGCTTTAAACTTGCGTTTTAACAACGCTAAATTATCTTATTGAAGAAAAAAATTATTACGATTAGTTTTATAGCCGAAGCAAAATACCTGTGCGACAGAATAGTTCCTATTGTTGTTGGCTGTTTTTTAAGCTGTGACCGCTACAACTATTTAACAGGAATCACGTTAATTTCCACTTTGAATTATCACAATTCATTGAGAACTCATTCATGGCGAAGGAAAAGGTCGTCATGCCATTGCTTCACTGTAGCACGCTCTGATAAAAAGCCTTTATGCATATTATTCATGATTATTTCCTATTTTCTCTCAATTAAAATAAATAATTGCATTCAATAGAAATAGGACATTTATTCAAACATGTATAGCGTATTCTTTTTGCACATTTAACGTGAATATGTATACTTAATTGACTACATACATTAAAGGCACGGCAATCTCATTTTAGGCACGTCAATTAGTTAATTCGAAAAAGTTTGGATGCATTTCATTGGAGACTTATCTCGTACGTTTGATAGTCAAAGCATAAAATTATCTACTAAATAATGGCACAATGTATTACAAGATTTGCGCATTTAGAGTGCGTGTAGGCACTGACTAATCTTTGTAAAAAGGATACGTACATATAAATTATCACAACCAGTCAGATACATGTATAAAATTTGTAGAAGGCACGGATACAAGGGGCAACGGACGGCTTATTCGTAAAGCCAATCACAGGGTAATTTTGGCATTTTGCTCGCCGGCCACGGCAAGTACCCCGCACTTTTGAATACCCAGTAATCATAAGACACTTTAGCAATGAGGCCAACTAATAGAATAACTTCAAGTGTTATTATGTAGTAAATGTAATCGGTCCAGTCGTGCTGGCTTTGGCAAAGCGTGGCCGCGTTCAGATCAATCACTTTGGTGTTTATGTTCTCACAGTAGACTTCATCGTAATCCAGAATGTGTTTCTGTTTGGTCAGCAGCCATACCTACGGAAGCGCACAATTATGAACGAAGAGCGCACGTCATGCGAAGCGGAATTAAACTATTAGTGCTAAATTCGACATGAAATGAAATTGAAATCAATTGAAACTACCTTTAGTACTTTTGCCGTATTACAATCGCATTGTAAATAATTCTGTCCAAGATATACGTGTCTGGAGTTGTAATTGCGGTCAAATGTATTGGACAACAGATATGTTGGTATCTGGAACAATAGGCAGATAATATTAGTATCCTTGACGTCTGATCCACATGTTTTCAATATTGAGTAATTGAAACGTAAACAATTACCGATTTTAATTTGTTGTGCTTCAAACGGAGTGCCGCAAAGTTGCTAATAAAGTTTGTACCTTCCAGCGGCAATATCGACGTTATCTCGTTATTATCGGCGTACAACTCTCGGACGTTTTTATACGAGTCGTCTTTGCTAAATGACTCCAATGATGTTATCTGTAATAAACAATCACGGCACAATACATATAAGTCGTAAAATCAACACGGCTTGCAATAACTATTATTCTCTTACGCTGTTGCATGATACATTGAGAGAAATGGTATTCTGCGGGAGCGGTGAAGGCAATTTTGTGAAATTTTGATTGGAACAATCCATCTTTACTGTAAATTGCATCGTTTGCCCGGGCAAAATATGTAGGCGATGCGGCTCGCAAGTACAATTTTCTGCGCACTCCTTGCGTATCTGTAAATATTGAAACAAAACACATGTTAGTGTAGTCATGGTCAAAATTGATTGTGCAAATGTAAACACAATTGTGCTGATTTTTTATAATTCGCACATTTAAGTCTAGCATTAATGTCAATATTTACACGCAAATGTTTTCTATTACCTCCCCAATGCGTCGGACTTCTTCCAAACTGAGAAAATCGGTACTATTAAACCATTGAAAATTGTTTGTTACATAACATGTTGTGTTTGCAGAGTTAATAAATTTTAAATCATGTTTAGAATTCATAGCTTCCAACACATTGGAACAAAACATTGGTGCATTATTTGATATATCCAGTGTGACATCTCCTTCCTTTTTAAATCTAGGCACATCAGACAAATTGTTGTGTGATAAGTCCAAAGTAGTCATATTGTATAAATTGACAAGTGATCTGTTTTCAATATTTGCTATTCCATTTGAAGACATGTTAAGGCAAGCTACACCTGAATGCTTGCCAAATTCTCCTGTCACATTCCCAATTTTTCCATCAGTAATTGAAAGTGACCTCAATGTTCTCCAAGGTTTTAATTCATTTAAATTCAATAAATCTATTGTAGCATTCCAAATATGAATGGCTAATATTCCTTCTTTAATTAGTTTTTTACCTAAAATTCTATAATTAATACACAACATCTAAAACATAATAAATTACTTGCCAAATTCCTCATGAATTTGTGATAGTGAGACATTGCAACAGATTATAGCATATTTGCAATTTGGGTCCACTTTACATCGTGATGAAGCATTTACTGGGGGGCACTCTTCAGGCGGCATATGATAACAATGCAGATCAATAATATCACATTTGTTATCTAGTTCTCTTTCAATATGTGGATGAGGGACTTCTTCAGCAAGTCTTCCCCAAACAACACCAGGAAGTGCAACAAGTAGAATGCAAATCCATGTTAACATCTAAAACTTGAGCTATATAGAGAATCTCATACCAATAACATGTAACCCGGCACCTTTAGTAAGCTAAATTATTTGATAAAAATAGCATTTAAATTACGAACACTAGTCTATTAGAAAGAACACTTGCTGTGACAATAGATAAACAATACATTCCTGGTTGGTCTAAATGCGCATGTAGACAAAGTGCAACAGCAAACGTGGCAACAGCGCTTCATTAGGCAAACTTTTAAAAGTTAGTCAGTGTTCTTTTTTAATGAAATTCCTAATAATAAATTTTGAATTATCCTGGAGAATTAATTCAACGTATTGATTACCTGTCAGTGCATAAACAATATTTATCGCCGACCGCAGGTTTTTTTCATAGAAATATGTTTAATAAATATTATTCGCGAAATTATTTTTAATTAAAACCGCTTAATCATGTCCGATCAGGCGATGCTTATAACAATTGCACCTGTAATTGCGTCATACCAACGTCATTCGCCTAATTTTTATTGTCTGATGCACTTGAAACTATACAACAATTAATCATCAATCAGTAAGTTCAGATTAAACACATCATATTCAATGTAAATTTATTCGAAAAGCTAGTTCCTCCTTCTCCTAGTAAATAAATTCATTTGATTATTATCTATACATTGTTTAATATATATATAAAATCACATTTGCTACACATAAGTGTTCGATGAACAGGCGATTATGCAATAGCGTTGGCAAAATTATCGCGGAAGTAAATGTGCAAATATCATTCCGAACGACAAATTAGGACTAAAAATATACTTACAAATTATATTATTGTCTTCATTGCATTATACCGTCGTTTAATAAATCTAATTTTTACGCTTGATAGCGGTAACAACAAGAGAATCATCATTTTTATCGCGCGTGGCCTGGTAAGCTTCTCTTTCAACGTCTGGGAATTTCGTTGGTAGATTTGGCGAATGTAAATTGACTTTGGCATTATACCTGCAAACGGGCAATAAATTTTGCTGTTTGGAAATTTTCTAGTTTACTGTAGTTTACCTAATACCACCAATATCAACTTCGTAATCTCCGCATAGCACGTAATCGTTTGTAACTCGTTGTTTTTCACCTTTTCCATCGTAATTTTCAATAAAACCAAGACAGACCTGAAAACAACACGTGTTAACAAAGCTACCAAGATTGGATAGCCATAAGTACTTGTTTCTTAAAAGTAAATCCATATCCTGCTGTTGTTACAACACCAACGTATTTGCCATTCCTATAAATGGGTTCGCCGCCCCAAGGCCACAAATCGGTCTCGTAATCGTGATCCTCGATCAGCAATTGCACATACATTCGTTGCACACCCTCCTCACGCTGTTTTAACAATGCATCGCGTCCAATAAAGTCAACACCTTTCTGCAATTAGAAATCGTTGTATTTAAACGCACTAAATAAGTCATAATACTAACATCAAATTTAACGCGCCACACACGTCCGCATTCAAGTGGAGTTGTTCGAGTATCCAAGTCTTGGCCCCAAAAGGCGTAAAACTTCTCAACTCGTAAAGCCCGAGTAGCATAGTATCCCGCATGTTTCATGTCATATTTCTGTCCGGATTCGACCAATCGCGAATAAACATGCAACGCAAATTCGTTTGGAATATACATCACGTATCCCAATTCACCAGTGTGCGTAAGATTAAACGTCCTGATCCCATTAGCAAGGCCTACATCAAGCATCTTAAAAGTAAAAAATGGAAAGTTTTTAGGACTCAAATCAGTATCAGTGTGCTCCGAAAGAAGGGTGCGCGTGAATGGCCCCATTATACACAATGAAGTAAACATACTAGTGACGTCTGAAAGTGCAACCGTTGACGGCAAGTGCTTTTGTAGCCAAACTTTACATCGTGTTTGCTGAATAGTTGGAGCAATCATCATGTAACTGTATAAGAATGTGTTAATTGTTGTATGTCGTATATAGAAAGTTCAAACTTACTGATTTTCTGAGATTCTTGCCAAAGAGCAATCGTTTTCATAGCCTCCGTATTTGTTTTGCATTCCAGTATGTATAATGCTGCCAACAGGAACGTCAACGTCGTTTGAGCATACAAATTGCAGTGCTTTAACGACTTCATCTCCTTTTGACTAAAACTATTCGTGTAAACAAATTATCACCTAGATTTTATTTCTCAGTTACCCATAAGTCAATTTTTGTAAATGATGAATAATCACTAATTCCGATGCTTTCACGACAAGCAGCATATTCTTCAGCAACATTCTCAAACCATGGTGGCTTTCCAAAAGTGTTTGTGTGTGCTATTCTATAAGGAGTCGACCAATCTTGAGCTTCAAGGTCTTCAATTAACGTATTAACAATTATTATAAACGATAATAGACAATTCTTACTATCAGGATGTTTAGATCCGAACCATGTTGGACGTTCATAGCCCATCACTTGACCAAAAACTGCACCAGCTTCTCGTAGTTTAGGATAAACTGGTGACATTCGCAAATTTCGTCCTGTTTGAAATTCGTGATGCGGATACAAGAGACCGTAATGTAATCCCGGCACTTCTGTTACACGATCTCGAAGAAATTTCCTGTTGTTGTGAAGACCCAAAAACCGTGACACTTCTAATTCGTACATATCAAATGAAGTTTCGCCATTAACTATTGTTTCTGCTGTTGCTAAGCCAACACCACCAGCAGCCGAAACACCGATAGTTTTCATACCGGCAGCTATCAAATAATTTCTAATCTGGAATACATACATCACTTTGTATTTCTTAATAGGTCAAAGATAAATTAATTACCTCGGGAGCTTCACCCACAATCCACTTACAATCGGGACTAAAAGCCTCTGGGCCATTACACAAACGGTCAAGAACCGCCTGACCTAAACTTGGCACGCGATGTAGCAACTGTTCAAAGAGCACATGAAAATGATCCCAGTCTTCAGGCAAATAGCGTTCCTTACTATTGGCTAAAAATGATATTGGTCGTTTCATATTTGTGAAGTGATATTAAATTATATACCTGGTATTTTGCCATCTTCAAAGGCTGGTTTTGCAACGGGTTCAAAGCCGCCAGCCAAAAATCTTCCATTATTTTCTCTAATGTAGATATGTCCATCTTGATCACGAATTACTACAAGATATTTCACATTACTAATTGTAGTTATTTGTAATTGATTAAAATTTACCAGGAGTGTTTGGATCCAAACCAGGAATAGGCTTAGTATGCAAGTAATAATGTTCAACAGCATGTAGTGGTACTTTTACATAGGGCTCTGATAATTGTCCCACTCCTCTAGCCCAGAAACCAGCGCAATTGACAAAATATTTACATTTTATATTTCCTAAATCAGTCTCAACACTAGATATCTTTCCATTTGTTTGGCTAACTTTTTTTAGAGTGCAATTCTGTATGACTTTTACACCTTTAAAATTATAAATTAGCATACAATATATGGCAAACAAATAAATTACCTTGTTTTTGTGCCTCACTCAAAATTGACAAACATGTTTTATAAGGATCTCCAACACCATCTCCAGGTATCCATAACCCACCAACAATATCATCAATATTTATAAGCGGGCATTTTTCCTTGCATTGCTCAGGTGTCAATAAATCACAGTCAATATTCCAAGATCTAAAAATAATGCAATGGTTAAAAGTTATAATGATAAAATTATGTTATCAACATACACAGATTGAGATTTCATTCTTCTCAGTACAGTCATTCTATCCCTTGATCTTGCTAAATTTAAGCTCCCACATTGTTTCCACCCAGTGGATAATCCTTTAGCTTCTAGTTCTTCATATAAATTAATGCTAGATTGTGTAAGTTTGACTTGAGCTAAACTTGGTTTGAATACTCCAATAAGACCTGAAGAGTGCCAGGTTGTTCCTCCACCAATTCTGAAATAAATATTAGTACAACTATACAATGAATGGGACTATTTATCATACCTATTCTGTTCTATTAGTACTGTTTCACTGCCCCATCCTAGTTTTGCCAAATGGTATGCTACAGAAGCACCCATTACACCACCACCACATATTACAACCCTAGCACTTGATGGTGGTGCTTGGTGTAGTAATTCAAATCCCTTATCAGGTTCATTATCACTACATAAAGTTTTTGTATGGGAGAAGAATCTAATTGCAGCGCGATGTCTAGCGCTACACTTTCTTAACATGTTGCTTGCTTGCCGTCTGCACTCTAACAGGGCTTCATTATTATTGCTATCAGTAGATTGTTGATGTAATTGTATTGGAATAGGTCCAATTTAATTGTCAGACTGCGTGATTGAGTTGTTGTTATGGAGCATTTATTGCTTTGTAGGCTTCTTAACTTATGACTATAAGTTCTAGGTTACATTTTCGCTCTACGCACTCCATAGTCCAACTGGTTGCCTATGATTTACCCTATAACAAGGTGTAATAATTTTTCTCAAATATGATTTTTAAATACTATACTCAATTACTTAATCAAATATTTATTATAGACCGACTTTCATGTATTTTCCTAGATTTAATGTATTAATGCATTCAGAAATTTAAAATTAAAATGATTATTCGCCTGAAAGTGATGACAAATACAAATGATATTTCCTTGTTAGTTAAACGAACACAAACGACTATATTCATCATATTTCACCGCCGATGCTAAATTATTCAGATTGTGGCAATAAAGAAATAACATTAAGCACGTCAAGATGCGATCTGACCTCCTGAGGCGAAATTGACGCATCATTTCAATTTAATTAAAGACCTTTTACTGATTCCTATAGCGGTAACATTTACTTTTATAATCTTCCAACACGCCAATTGATTGATACAATCAGCGGCGTAGCAATGTCAAATTATACAAACCGACACGCAAAACTTTAAGCAAATGTTCGCATGAAGGATATCCTGACATTACAAACACGACGTGTAAACATAATAGAAAAATATCACATTATGCAAATGTACGCGGTGCTTATTAAATATTTGAATGTATGCACCGCCACTGATTGCCAAGTTTTACACAAATTTGTACGTTGTTCGTGCTATCAATATATGCGAGAGACTTGGCGGCGATGAGATGATGAGAGCGCAGCAGCATGCTGCGTGTAATTTTCTTTTGCTCTTCAAAAGCGAAGAGAGTTAGTTGAGTCCGTCGTTTAAAAGCCAGTTTTCTGGCCAAGAACTTTTCAGTCGCAGGTCATCTCGTACGAGATCAGTGACTCGATTGCGGAATGAAGATGAACAAGCACTTTGCATCTAATTTACCACTAGTGCTATTGATTTTTGTTCAGTTGTGCGCATCAAAGATTTACGAGAGATGTGAACTCGCGCGCGAATTACGCCAAGTGCATGAAATACCTGACGACCAATTGGCCACGTGGTTGTGCATTGTGCGTCACGAATCCGTATATAATACGTCTGCAATGAATCCGGGAAGCGGTGATCACGGGCTGTTCCAGGTCGTCCGCCCGTCATCCATCAGGAAGCGCTAACAAATTCATAAAATTATATATTTGCAGATCAGTCAATTGTTCTGGTGCTCGCCGCCGGGATACGCGTGCGGAGTGTCCTGCGACGATATGCGCAACGACGACATCGAGGACGATGTGATTTGCGCGCGGCGCATTTTCCGTGAGCACAAGCGAATTTCCGGCGACGGTTTCAATGCCTGGGTGGTTTACGGCCACTATTGTCGCGACAAACAATATGCGGCGAGCTTCCTCGACGGCTGCTTCCCAGATGGATTGCGATCGGAGGACCGGCCGTCAACGGGGATTGCGCCGAAGCCGCTTCCCACAATTGATTATTATCCGCAATTTGCCAGAAAAACTACTACGACAACTACAACCATCACTCCCGTCGTAACCATTGCACCAATAATCTCTTCCTCGTCGACAACTGCTTCAACAACCACTGCAAGCAGCAGATTAACAACGCTTACAACGAGAAAATTGACAACTCCGAAAGCAACAAAACCTGCAACTGCGAGTGTTAAAAAGCATCATGATACATCAACGACTAGAAAATCAACATTTACGCAGCCTTCAAGCGCATTAACGAGAAAAATTACTCGCAATAAGCCAATTAGCACAACAGCACCGACAACAAAGAAAATTGTAGCATCTACACGTTTTCATCAATTCGCAGCAGGCGCTGCTCCTGCTGCAGCAGCTGTAAAACCCACCGTGGAAAATGATAAATTCACGTTTGCAATCACGAGAACCGGATATAAATTTACACGATTCTAATATTACAATCCGCAATTAGTAATAATATTGAACATGCGTTTAATTTGCCTCCGCTATAAAATTATTACATGCGATAATTTTAATATCCTGTAATATCCACTATAATATTAATTACGTTAAGTACTATTGCTAATCATATTAAGTGCCATTTAAAATGTATTAGCAATATCCTTTGCAAAAAATGCAGCCCGTAAAAACACATTTATTATTGCATAATTCAAGTATTGGATTACTTGAAACATTTTATTATGAATTATAGCTTTACTCATTTATCATGTCACGCACATGGATTAGATTTAAACTATTGATTAACCAAACAATTATTGTCCAAACAGACTTAATTGTCTGTAAATACAAATGACACGCGAATTTAATGAGGCGGATAAAAAACTTTTGTTCAATTAGTTGCTTGTTGGTACATTTAAATATCACGACGCGACGTATTTATTGTGCACGCTATTACAAACTATTATGTATAACTTTGAGATATTTTCGAAGATATAAAATAATAAATGACTTTTATACTATTGTGCAATGCGCTTTATGCACGACGATGGCGACGACGACTACTATTACCAAAATATTTCCTTTCTGGGTAAATACTTGCCAACAATAAAAGTTTACTACCGTAGTTCGCACACTTCTCGTATGGAAATCATGTGGCGGATTTCAATCAGATAATGAGCACATAAAACAAATATGTAACGCAAGATAAAATGTGTGGAAATCGACAAAAATCAACGTTTGCA
>JARJDV010002300.1:0-12933 GCA_030264675.1 Anaulacaspis nigra
CTGTAGTATCCGATTAGTTATGTGAATTGAATACAGTTAAGTTAAAAAATGTTATGATATTAATTGAAATTAAATTGCTGGTAGCTACCTCATTATTATGAATAAAATATTATTTTCCATTCCTGCCTTACCGCCTTAACGTATTAACGTTTGACTACTGGTAGTTACAACAATTTGAATCATGGATAATTTATTCTTGAGAACCACACAAATATTTGGAATTGCCCCAATCAAATTTGGAAAGTTTGAAAAACTAATTCGCATTGTACAGACTATTTTAATAAGCACATTCATGATATATGAATGTATTTATTTCATATCAGTGCTCTATGAGAATTATCTTATTTATCAAACAGTTCTATATATTATTGTTCATCCAATTGCCATTAGTCTCGCATGTGTCAGTATAATCTATTCGCTGATTCAAACTCATCTTTTACAACATTATCACTATCAAGAAATTCACGAAACTCTTGCAGAGATTGATAATATATATTCACTACGAAATATTGCTAAGAAGAAACGATACATTTTCTTAAGGTATATTATTACAATATTGTTAATATTGGCTTTCACAGCCTCAGAAATTCAAACTAGTGGATTTAATTTTGCACAAATTTGTTATTGCTTGTACTTCTTTTATTACACGTTGGGCAATTTCTTGAACTGGACCTTGCTGGAAGACATTAACTTAAGACAACAAATATTGAATCATTGGGTTGGATCATACAATATAGTTGAAGGCGCATTTCGTCATGAATCTAAATTAGGTGGCGAAATTCGTTTATGGTCGAAAACGCATAGCTTGATAACAAAATGTGTTAATTGTTATAATAGCATATTTGGGGTGCAACTGTTTCTTGGAGTGTTATTGTCAATGATATCCACACTAACCCTGGTTGAAATATACTTGGATTTTGGTTTTCAAATAGATCAAGCTAATATAAATCTGGTCATATATTGTTCATCACCAGCGGTAGGTAATATTCATAAAGTTGTTCCTTTAATTTAATAAAAATATTTAAACTTCAGATTGAACTCGTTTTCATAATTAAGAAATGTGAAGAAATACGGAGAGAAGGAGAATCCATAGTAACGCAGGGATTTCAGAAATTATACAAACTTTTGAATGCTGCAATTTTACCTAAGATAATGGCGTTTCTTGAACAAGCAAAATCACAAAGCCCTATTATATCTGCTGCAGGTTTTTTACCAGCAGATCACAGTGTATTATTTCTGTTGCTACAACTTGTTACAACTTATATAATTGTAATGATACAATTCAAAAAAGAAGAAAATTCTGAAGATTCATAGGTTTTAAATTTAGTTTATGAAATCTTCTAATGAATAAGTAGTCTGATCATTATGGGAATCACTAATTTATTTATGCTCTGTGTTCATAAATATTACTCTTATGACTTATGTTAATAATATAAAAATATTTATGATCTAAAAGTTAGTTTCTTTTACAATTTTAAAAATATTCTTATAACTTTGAGGCGTCGTGCGTTTTATAGTTCGGAAATACCTTATTTTACCTACTTAGCAAATGTAATACATTTTTCGCAAAATCATTTTTAAAATTATGCGTCTAATTATCAGCTGGCCGATAAAGTCCGGGCAAATATTTTAGATCAGCAAAGTTAGGCTAGTATCTCATTTAATGCCTGAAAGTCCAAGGTTCAATGGCCGATTATATATATATAAGGACATTTTGGTAATATCTTATTTAAAAAGAATCGTTTTTTCGGTTTATATGTAAGTAATTCCAGCCACTCAAATATGTTCTACTACTAACGTATTGTGTTTTTCGACCTTACTAATAAATAAGTTAATAATTTATCCTCTTTCTTTGATCCAGGCCCTCATTATTAATCTAAATTAAATGGCTTTTCGGTGAGTATCCATGCTTTGTTAACCACACTTTGATAAATTATGCTTTTTTCCTTCACTTTGAAATACTTTCTCCACTTGACATTTATCTTCTAAACGAGGAAACCACATTTCCAATCATGGACAATTTATTCTTGACAACCGCCCAAGTATTTGGAATTGCACCAATAAAATATCACAAATTTCAACAACTTATTCTAATTCTTCAAACTATATTAATCAGTTGCTTCATGATATATGAGGCATCCTATTATATATTATTTCTTAATCATTATTACGATATGACTCATAAAGTACTTTTTATTATTATTCGGCCCATTGCTTTTAGTTTTGTTTGTGCCACGGTCATCTATACAATGATTCAAACGCATATTTTGAAAAATCGTCTATATCAGGAGATTCATGAGGCACTGTCGCAAATTGACGAAATTTACAAATCTCGAAATTTTTTCAGAAAGAAGCAACAAATATTGTTGAAATATTCATCTATGACTGCCTTAATAATGACTTATATAATATCCGAACTTAATCTACATGGAGTAGATAAGACTCAACGCATATGTTATTATCTGTTCTTCTATTATTATACAGTCGCCAACTTTTTAAACTGGACAATACTCGAAGATATTTACTTAAGATTTGAAATCTTGAATGGATGGATTCACTCTTTCAATGTAATGGATGACATGTATTATCAAATAATTGAATTCAGTAATGAAATTCGTTTATGGTCGCAAGTACATAGCTTAATAACAAAATGTGTCAATTTCTACAACAGAATCTTTGGAGTGCATATCTTCTTTGGGTGCTTGATAACAATGTTGGCAATTTTAACCCTTGTAGAAGACTACGTAGATTTTGGTTTGCTAATGAATCAAGCTAATATTAATGCCATCGTATTTTGTTTAGCACCATCTGTAATATTGTCACCGAAAACTGAGTATTTTATAATAAGATATGGCATATTTCAGATTGAATTAATCTTCATACTCAAAAAATGTGACAAAATACAAAGGCAGGGAAAACAAATTTATACAGTGGGGGCCGAAAAAATCAGCAAAATTATAAACGTATCAGTTTTGCATAAACTAATGGCTTTTCTAAAACAATCAAGATCCCAATATCCTATTATATCAGCTGCTGGTTTTCTACAAGGAGCTCATACCGTGTTATTCCTAATGTTATTATTAGTAACCACATATTCAATCGTGATGTTTCAATTAAAATTTGATGGAACCATTAACTAATCATAAAATTTGAAACGTTGTTAAATGTTATTTAGCATGTTTTAGTTAATGAAATAGAACAATTAACATATATGGCTTTTTCATGTATCGGAATACATCAAATTAAAAATAAATGAACCTAGGCTTAAACTGTATAATATAAATTAAATTCAAAATCGTTCAGTATGATTTATTGTTGATTTCAACTCTCTCAATACGACGACAATAAAAGTCTGGAAGAAAGTAGCGTAAATTAATATTCAATAATCGAATCAGAAAATCAATTTTTTGCGAAGTTAGAATATGTATCGGAAAAATTGTAAGTATAATCAATAAATTATTTATTAAATATTATGTGACACGTGTTTGTTAATGTTATAGAGCAGTTAACATATATGGAATTTTCATGTATAACTAACTGCAATATTCTTTTAAATTGATTGACGAAATGCATTTTTCAAGCAGATATAACAACCATGGATAACATTACGATACGCATAACTGAAACCATTAAATTAACTCCCAAAAGAGAACAGTATCATAAAAAATTTATTTTGTTACTGCACTCCTTATGTTTGATATGTGGAATTATTGTTCACCTTGTGTTCATGGTAAACTTAGCTTTCGAAGTCTATGAGGGAACACAAATATTGCAGGCGTTTCTCTTTGTCTGCGCGGCGATTACAGCTGATGCAGTTTTCGTGAATACCATACTACAAATCAATATATTTAAAACGAAAGAATACAAAAACCTTTTTGATTCGCTGGAGAAACTTGATAAAATATACAAGCAACGAAATCTACTGAAGAAAAATGCATGGAGTTTCTTCAGAGCACTTTTGATCCATGCAATGATAATTTTTTATTACGCATATGACTGCTATCACAATGGAATACGTTTGAAGTATCTATTAGTCTACTATATTCTCTATTACACAATAGTAATCACACTGCTCAACTGGGCTATACTTGAAGATATTCGATTGCGCTTTCAGATACTAAACGATGTAATTAATACGTTTAACGGATTGGATTTGCAAAATAATAAAATCCAATTGGTGGAATCGTATAATAAACAGCATAATAATTTCGACACTGATGTGCAGTTTTGGTCAGAATGCCATAGTCATCTTATTGATGTAGTGGACTCATATGATAACCTATTCGGTTGGCACATATTTTTTTCGTTCCTTGATTCAACTATAGTGGTTATTAATTTGGTGCAACGGATAATTCATAATCCTAGTGAAATATTTTTAAATATCCCTGAATTTCTAATGCTCGACTTATTTCCTTTGGTAAATTATTGTTCAAGATTGTTTAACTTTCTATATAAATTACTTTTAATACTTTTTAGGTTCAACTGGTAGTTGTGGTACAAAAATGCGCAGATATTAAAATTCAAGCGGGTGCAACTCTTTCGATAGTTCATCAGTCATTTTATAAAATACGCGATTGGAAAAATGTTAGTAAGTTGATGGCATTTATTCAGCAAATACGTGCAAGATATCCAAATATTACTGCAGCTGGTTTTTTCGAGGTGGACCGTTCGTTTCTCTTTGTATTTCTACAATTATTAACCTCGTATGTTATTGTTGTGATCCAATTTTCGCTTAAGTAATTCACCAAAATAAAATGTGCATATCTACAGTTTATAGAATTTATTTTCATATTACCTCAGCAAGCTTAAAAATTCTCATATCATTTATCAGTTTTCCAAATAATGTTGTGTGTTAGACAACATTATTTATTTTGTTATATAAGTACATAATTTTCACGATACAATAGTACAATATAACTTATATACTATTTCAAGGTGACATTATTTACAATCTTTTTGTTTTAACTCATGAAATTAATAAATGATTGTAAATTGAATCATATTTTATTAATTATTACTCTGCTTTGATGAAAATTTAATTTTGATTTGATTCCTTATTATCCGTAATTATTATCAGCTACTAAAATATGTTTTACTGTTAATCCAATTGCGTTTTTCGAAATTACTAAAGCATAAATAAATTATTTCTTTTCTGGCGATTAATTCAATTAAGTTTTTATAGTTCAAAGAACCATTCTAATATTTTTGATCCACACACTTATTACTAATCTAAATTAAATGGCTTTTTAACGAGTAATCATACTTCTTCAACCACGCTTTGACAAATTATGATATTTTCCTTCATTTTGAAATATTTTCTCCATTTGTCTGTTGTCTTTTAAACGAGGAAATCTAATAATGGACAATTTATTTTTAAGAACCGCGCAAGTATTTGGAATTGCACCAATAAAATATCTCAAATTTCAACAACTTATTCTAATCTTTCAAACTATATTAATCAGTTCCTTTATGATATATGAGGCACATTTTTATATATTATTTCTCGTTCATCACTATAATTTGAATGATAAAGTACTTTTTATTATTATTCGGCCCATTGCTTTTAGTTCGGCTTGTGCCACGGTCATCTATACAATGATTCAAACGCATATTTTGAAAAATCGCCAATATCAGGAAATTCACGAAACACTATCGCATATTGACGAAATTTATAAGTCTCGAAATGTCTTCAGAAAGAAGCAACAAATATTGCTGAAATATTCAACCATTACCGTCTTAATAATGACTTATATAATATCCGAAAATAATCTGCATGGAGTAAATATTCAAGGTATATGCTATTACCTGTTCTTTTATTACTATACAGTCGCAAACTCTTTAAACTGGACAATACTAGAAGACATTAACTTAAGATTTGAAATATTGAAACGTTGGATTCGCGCGTTCAATGTAACTGACGACGAGTATTATCAAGTAATTAAATTCGATAATGAGATTCGGTTATGGTCGCAAGTGCATAGCCTAATAACAAAATGTGTAATTTTCTACAACAGCATCTTCGGAGTGCATATCTTCTTTGGGTTTTTGATAACAATGTTGGCAATATTAACCCTTGTAGAAGATTACGTAGATTTTGGTTTGCTAATGAATCAATTTAATATCAACGTTATCGTATTTTGTTTAGCACCATCTGTAATATTGTTAGCCGAAACTGAATATTTTATAATAACGTATGATATATTTCAGATTGAATTAATCTTTATACTTAAAAAATGTGACGAAATACGAAGACAGGGAAAACAAATTTATACAATGGGAGCTGCAAAAATCAGCAAAATTATAAACGTATCAGTTTTGCAAAAACTTATGGCTTTTCTAGAACAGTCAAGATACCAGTATCCGAGTATCTCAGCTGCTGGTTTCCTACAAGGAGATCATACCGTGTTATTCCTAATGTTACAACTGGTCACCACATATTCAATCGTGATGTTCCAGCTAAAAATTGATGGAACCGTTAATTAATTATAAAATTTCAAACCTATAAAACGCTTATTAAATATCATTTAGCATGTTGCAGTTAATGAAATAGAGCAATTAACATGTATGGCTTTTTCATGTATCTGAGAAACTGAAATTACAAGTACATGAGCTTATACTATATAATATATACGAAGACCCAAATCGTTCAATAAGATTTGTTGCACGTTTAAACTCCGTCAATATGACAGTAATAAGTGAATATTGTACATTGTAAGTATAATCAATAAATTATTTGTTAAATATTATGTGACACGTATTTGTTAATGTTAGGGAGCAGTTAACATATATGGAATTTTCATGTATCAGTAACTGCATCATTCTTTTAAATTGATTGACGAAATGCATTTTTTAACAAGATATGCCAATTATGGATAATATTACAACACGCATAACGAAATCTATTACATTAACGCCAACAAGGGAACAGTATCATAAAAAAGTATTTTGCTAATATATTCCTTATCTTTGGTATGTGGAATTATTGCACATATTGTATTTATGATAAATCTAGCTTTCAAAGTTTATGAGGGAACATTAGATGCGTTTCTATTCGCCTGTACGGTGATTACAGCTTTCCTCAGTTTTCCGCAATTCTATATTACAAATCAACATTTTTAAAAGAAAGAATACAAAATCCTTTTTGATTGGCTGGAGAAACTTGATAAAATATACAAGCAACGAAATTTATTTAAGAAAAATGATTCAATTATAGTGGTTATTAATTTGGTACAACGGATAATCCGTTATCTTAGTGAAATATTTTTTAAAAACCTGAACTTCTAATACACGATATATTTTCAATGGTACATTATTGTCCTGGAACTTGCTCTATGACTCCCTTCTAATACTTTTTATGTTCAACTCGTAGTTGTGGTAGAAAAATGTATACTTATAAAATTCAAGCGGGGATAACTCTTTCGATTCTTCATCAATCATTTCATAAGAAACATGATTGGAAGAACGTTGGTAAGAAGCCGGCATTTATTCATCAAATACACGCAAGATACTCAATTATTACTCCAGCTGGTTTTTTCGAGTTAGACCGTTCGTTTCTTTTTGTATTTCTCTAATTATTAACATCTTATGTTTTTCTTGTAATTCAATATTCGCTTAAGTAATTCACGTAAATAAAATGTGCATACTTATAGTTTGTGGAATTTAATTACATATTGCCTCAGTTTAATTACATATCGCCTCAGTAACAATCAATATTATTTATCTTGTTATCTAAGTACATTATTTCCATGATATAATATTACGATATAAATTATTTACTATCCCCAGGTGACCCATGAATTTAATTTTCACTTACCGTAAAACATGATATAACATGATATTTCTATTTGGATTTATTGATTATGTTGCTGGAAAAAACAAATTTCTAATAAAGTGTAGAATAAATAAGTTATTATGTAATTAGACACAAATGAAAGTAGTGACGATATTTATATATCTACCCAATAAAAATGAACAATGTAATAATTCGTGCAAATCAAGTATTTGGAATAATTCCATCCGTATTTAAAACTTCAATTCCTTTTAGTATTTTACGATTTCTTCTGGTCCTTATTATGCCAGTAGTACATTTAAAATTACGATGGTTCATATTATATCAAGACTATGAACGTCATAAATTTTTAAGCAATTTCGTATTAATTATAAGCATCTATCTTATAAACACGATTATGATATTCAACATTTTCATTCAAATTAATTTCATTCACCCTAAAGAATATCAAAGTATCTATAATAATTTTGAAGTTATTGATAACATATTCGAAAAGAAGAATATGCATAGAGTACAAAAATTTGTGGGTCTTAAATTTGCAATTCCAAATATCATTTTGATCTGTTTTATTGTAACAAATGGGATGCTACAACCTGTGGACATATTTTATATATCATATGTTATGATTGTTTATGTCTCATTTCTAATAACTTCTTTGAATTGGATAATATTGGAAAACATTCGATTTCGTTTTGAGACGTTGAATATTAATATTAGATATTGGAACAAATATAATATGAATGGAGACAGCAGAACCAAGCAAGTAATTGCATTTGGAAACTTAAGAAATTTTGATATTGAATTGCATTATTGGTCGAAAATTCACCATTCACTAGTAGATATTGTTGACTCCTACAGTGCTATTTTTGGAATGCATATATTTCTATCGTCATTTCATTGGATTCTGTTAATACTGACTGTCGTGGAAATTTCTATAGATATTGGGTTAAACTTAGAAAAGCAATTTTTTAAAGTATTCGCTAATACGTTATTTCCAACTGTAAGTTTTATGATAATCATCCATTTATAGTAATTTTAAAATATTTCATTTGTTTTAGTTACAACTAATTGCAGTGATTCAAAAATGTACAGAAATCAAAGACGAAGGCTATTCAACAATTTCACTCGCTACTCATAAGCTTTATAATATTATCAACACAAGCGGAAGAGACCAATTAGTAGTATTTATACAGCAGATAAGAGCTAGATTCCCTGTAATTGCAGCGGCGGGATTCTTTCGCGCAGATCGTTCTCTTTTGTTCATTTTAATGCAGTTAATTACAACTTACGTTATTATTTTTACACAATTTGCAGATCAGAAATAATCGCAATAATGTGATCCTCGATATTACAGAAAAACAAGTGTATATACAAGATGAATGTAGGAGAGCAATAAATATAAACCAGCATAAGAGAATATATCAAAGATATTCAGTTTTGGACAGCAAGTGAAGGTAAATTCGTTGGATATCTTTGATGCGACAGTCTACTTCGTCAGCCACATTGCCGATGAAGGCATCAACATCGTGCGTCATCGTACGGTCGTCAGATAGTCGCACGATTTTGACAACCACGCTTTGAGTCCGTCTCACACAAGCGTTCTCCGCAAAATTTCAGTATATCTTTATGAATGTCTCATAAACTATTAAAAATATTCGAATGAATGTTACAATGGGAGGATTATTAAATTCTTTATATTTTAAAATAATATGACTAAACTTTTTTGAATAATTTACAAGCTCTGAATTCACCATTATATTCTCTTAAGCATATAACTATTAGAATTTGACTGTATCGTTAGATTATTTATTTACTTCTTGAAGAGGAACGATAATAACTTGATCATGATCTGTTAAGCCATATTTATTAAACTCATGCCCCCACCTACATATCGATTCATACCGTCACGGCCCCAATACACATCAAAACAGCTGTATCTGTTATTGTTTACGGCCGTCTACTTTGCGTATCGGTTAAAATGTTTGCATATTCGTAAAATCAATAATAAACTAATAAAATGGTGAAATGCACAAAAGTAGTTGTTTGTGGTATGAAAGGGGTGGGAAAAACATCAATATTGGAGCAAGTTATTTATGGAAGTGTATCTGCATCAACTGTAATCCCAAAGCAACAAAATGTATTAAATCTTGATCAAATATCTACTTCTAGGTATTCTTTCCTACGATTGAAGATATCTATGTTGCTACCATAGAAACTGATAGAGGCACCAAAGAAAAAGTACGATTTTACGATACTGCAGGAATTGAACAATCCCAAACAAGCACTGCCAATGGCACCACAAGTCAACAATTGCCTCGACATTACCTAGCTCTTGCAGATGGATACATTCTAATATATGATACAGATAAATTGGATTCATTAGATGTACTAATGGCACTAAAGAAAGACATTGACAAAAATAAGGATAAGAAAGAAGTATGTGAATAGGACTTGTCTGCTATAAAATTTAATATATATTCTTATTGTTTGTAGGTAACTATTATTGTTATTGGAAATAAGACTGCAGAGATTGATCCGAATGATTATGATAATACCTTAAACAAGGCTGTCAACTGGTGTAGCAGGGAAAAAATTAAACATTTCTGTGCTTCAGCAATGCAGCAAACAACATTATTTGAATCATTTGTGTATCTCACAAGCAAATTAAATCCACCACCAAGTAAAAGCACATTTCCTCAATTGTCTATGGGTAGACGAATATCAGGGAAAGATGCTGGTTAATCATAAACGCTTATTTATATCTTTAATTGAGAATTAATGTATCACGTTAGATAGTTTATTAAATTATGCACTTGATACATTTGCCAGTTTATTTCACGCATTAAGATATTGTCATTACGTCGTTATTTGTTAGTTGCTGCAAATTGAACAATTACAATAATATATGTAATTAACATATTGATAAGCATGAGAATTGAAGTGATATCAAACTCGAAGAAATTCGCGGCAGTAAACACGGGTGTGTAATCAACGGATAAATCTCTTAAATGGGTCAACATATCAAAATATCTCTCGTCATTTAGCTTCATTGCAAACTCTTGCGTCAGTGCCTTATTACAGATTTCTGTAGTTTTACCACCTTCCTGCTTTATATGATTGCAAATTATCATAAAAATCGTCCATAGCATCTGAAAATTTTGCATTTAACTTCCAAAGTTTGCACATTTTATCAATACTTACAAGTTTTGTAACTTGAATTATTATCGATAATATAATTAAACTCAAACCGAAAGTTTGTGACGTATATACTATGGAGTTGACATTTAGCAAATTGTGTATAATAATGATTATTGTTATCATTAAGAAATAAACACCAAATATTTCATTACATCCACAAACAAGTTCGTTCAGTGACTCCTGCATTTTGATAAAGGTTCTCAGCGAATTTGTTTCCTCACTGTACTCTGAAGTAGCAACTGATTTGACGAAGATATTCTTTTGATTTGCGTGCGTCATATTTGTTAGAGCCGAATTAAACTGTCGATACATTTGAAGCGTTCCATATAAGAAATTATAGATGATCATTGCGCATAAGAATTGCATATAAAACGTATAAAATTCAACAATTCCTATGTAAATATTTACTGTATCTAATGAGAATGCATAACCAAGTGCCCAAGCTATTGTATAGATATTTCCAAATATAAATTTCAATCTCATCCATGTTTTTCTCTTTTGCTTATTGTATCTTTGCAGCGTATTCAAGTCATCCTCAAACCTGTCTAGATTTCTAACCAGACTCTTGTACACGTTATAATTCGTTATGTTGATCTTCAAAAGAAATGTGGAAAAGTTTATCAAGTGCGCCAGATAAATCGCAAAATTCAAAATGTATGACACTTCATCTGCTCCCGTTGCATTAAAAATTTTCGTTCCCAACTTATATTGTAAGAGCACGTCGTAGCTTGCTAACACAATTAAATGTACAAAGAATAGAGCCCTTTGTGTTTTTGGAAATTTTCTTGAAGGCAAAACACAGATTATTTCGGCCCAGCGTATGAATGTATGCTTCATAATTTTTTATTTGCAATAATCTCTTCACCTGACATCTACTGTATTCTTTGTTTTCAAAATGAAACGCAGTCGTAGTATTAAAGAATATCAAAAACATACTAAAATATTAACGAAGTATTGATTATTCTTGTAAATAAAGTGCTATTAATAATTAACTCGTGACACAATTTAGAAGAAAGGAAGTATGTTGAATTTGTTATTATTAAAGTTACTTTATTTAATATCTGAACTTCAGGTATTAACGCCCATATTAACCTGGCTAAAAACGCAGTGATCCATTTTACTAAAGATGCTAAATTACCAAATGACTTTTCCTATATTATTTGAGTTTAAACATTTATAAAATGATAATTATGTGGTTGAAATAATGTAGACAAAAATTATCTGTGGAATATTACCGTAGCTTGGGACATGTTATGTGTCGAATATGTATATGAACAACACGTTCCAACATGTTGTAAAATTCATGTTAAAGCCTAATACCAATATACGAACAATAACCAATAATACCAATAACCATTTGTTTTTACCTACCCTTCCTGAAGATATTACGATTAATTGAAACCTTCCAGCGTTCCTGGAAATAAAGAAGAACTGATTATTTAATCTGTTAAGTTAAATTGATACACTCAGGAATCAAGTAATCATTACGTACCGGAGAAACAGAAATTGAATTAAACGCTTCGTTATGCTGCCATGACAATTAATTTCAAACTTACGTGATTAGTTAGAAATTGGTCAACCCACTGCGAATTTATCTCTCAGCACGTGGTCGAAACGAACGGTCACACTAAATATTATCAATACTGATAACAATACTGTCCGATTTCATCGTGCCCTTGGTGCGTTTGTTTATATTTGACTTCACTTCATAAAACTTTTTTAAATGTCAGTGATTTTGCACACGAATCACTTTAATCATTCATTTAGTGTTTAAACTATTGAACAGCAGTTAAATATATACGCAATTTATTTAAATACTGATACTAGTTGCAAAAGGCAGCAAATTGTTTAATTTCAATTAACATTATCATTGAATAATTTTGAGGCAATTCTTTTATAAATTGATATATGCAATTCTGAATATAACGTTTATTTTCGCGTTACAC
>JARJDV010002307.1:0-41247 GCA_030264675.1 Anaulacaspis nigra
TGATTTTGAAAATCATAGAGCGTCATAAATCTTCGGTCGCATGCTGAGTCTTGGGTCGTTTACAAGCTCGTAAGGGACGAATTATTGCTACCCAAAAAGCATTGGCTGCGGATTTTTCTATTCACCCTTATTTCGAAGGCTCACCCTCTTAGTGAGACAGTAAAAATGACAAACCTCAATAGTTATCGTAAATATTTTGGGCTACAATAGCAATAGTGCCCCTAAACTACGGGGGGTGCCTTAGGTACCAAGAATGTTGTGCGCAGATTTCCTAGAACCCCAACGCATCGATAATGATAAATTACATTACTGAACAAATTGTATTTGTATCACGAATAATTAATTGTGATGAAAAGGTTTAATGATCAAATTTATTGAAATTTTCCTTTAAAAATTGTTTAACAACACAGCGTTTTCAACGTAATTCTTTCTTTTATAACATGGTAGCTCATCGCATCGAACTTCGTATCGCCCAGTTGTCTTGCTTGATTCAATTTAAGACGCTTAAGATTATTTTCTTGTTAATGGACTGTCTCCCTTTGAAATATCTTTCGTTTGGTCAAGACTTCATCGCATAAATATCTCTGAATTTTTCTCTCATGTATTTGGCTTGATTATAGCGAGTTGAAGTCGTTTCCACTTCGAGTATTGTTGATATTTACTGTCTAGCTAGAAATTACTATTCTTTTTATCTTTTGGGTAGAAGTATCAAATGATATTAATTAATAGTCTGATACGGTAAGGGTAAGCAAATTCTGTTATCGCTAACACGCTAGCGCAAAATTGGAGAGCAAGGCTACTTGGCAAGATATTAAAAAGTGAAGTAGGATCACAAATCATCCCGGTTGAAATATGACGATGCACTCGCGATGCTTCAAAAATACGTGAGAAGCAGTAATGCGATACGCTTGTAATATAAACGGTTTTAATTATATTAGTTGACAATAAGTTAGAGTGTTTGGGTGAAGGAAAATTTGCTTTCAGTTTGTCTCTCCACTATGACGCACACATAAGACGTCGAATATTAATTTTGCATCAGCCGGTCAGCCGGCTGAATATATTGGTAGTTTGCTCCCACTTCCGATTGAATTATACATGCCAGATGCATTTGACTTGTAGTCGTATTGGGAACCTAGTCAGAATAAAATAAATAACTATCCTCCCATAATAATTGAAGTTCAGGAAGGATCAATAAACAAATATTTTACTCAATAAGAAAATGGCTTAGGTATATAGTGACAGCAAGGAATTTAGTGTTAATTATTTTCACGTACAGTGCGTTTATTATTCGGTAGTACCATGCTTGTTAAATTACAGAATTATCCCTGAGAAGATGTTTCAATCGGAATTAGGCTGATTTCAGCATTACTAATTGATATATTGCTATAGGGCACAATAGCTTATACCCTGATAGAGTTTCAAGCTATTTCAATCAACGCCACTTAGTAAATTGCAAATGCAAGCAATAAGTTCATGTCAGTTAATGTTCCAGCTTTTAATCGTCTTGTACAAGCTGACGTATACTCAATTATCGTAAATTAGAATTGATAATATCTCTACGCTGTAAATAAGTGAACGAAAAGCTATGTGAATCGATTATGTACTGACAGGGTACGTTTCAATGGGAAAAATTACTATGATTATTTTATAGACCTCAATAGAATTAATAATTTGAAATATTAAGAAAGCGAGATCACTAATTAATGTTTGATTTCTTCAAGTCAACTTTGATTGATTAACTTGTTTTGTGATGTTGCACAAATACATTGACATTATAATTTTTGTTTAGATGGCGCCCTCTTGAGCATCTCCATGGCTTTAATTCTAAATATGACGACCATATTTTTATGCTCTGTGTCACTATACGTGTTTTGGGCTGTGTATTTTGAGATCGCGTAAATATTGTTCAATTTTCAGTTGTAAATCACCTGGTTAGTGAAGAGCGTTCTGTGATCAATTCATATTATCTTTCATAATAACGTGTTAAAGAATTTCATATTTTCAAACAGTCGGTATGTATCTTTTTAAAATGCTCTGTCAATTTAGTTTTGTTAAAAATATTCACAGAATAATTTCTAAAAATGAATCGCGTATTTACATTTCTGATATCCTCGTATGATGTTTTTTCCTTATAAGGGCGAAAAGAATCAGTGTTGAATATTTTGGATTTCTTTTCAGTGAAATATTACAACAATCGATTCTGATTTCATCATATGTCATGATAATCGAGTGTTGTCAATCGTGTTGTTAATATAAATATAGGTGGCTTTGACGTAAAATACTAAATAAGTAATTGAATTAAGATACCATTGCTTTAGTTCTAAATATTAGGTGGCGCCTTCTGAGTAAGTTCGTTATTTTTAAATATGGCGGCCATGTTTTTTATAGCGTGTGTTACCAAACCTCATAGGGTAAACGTCGTTGAGTTATCAGTTTGGTGAATAACCTGCTTAGTGAAAAACATTCCGTGATCATTTCGTATTATCTTTGATAATAACGTGCTGACGAATTTCTTATTGGCATACGACCGGTATGTACCTTTTCAAAAATTATCTATAGTACTCGCGCTATAATATCGAAATCGAAATAGGTTATACAGATAGCGCGATATATTTGTCTCATATTTCTTTATTTTTCTACCAAAATCAAAAATAATGTTTTGTCACAATAATTGACAATCCGCGTCATACGCCGAATCAAGCATGCTGTTAATTTTTTATGATTTGTTGAATTTTACAATTAGAATGCCACCTTTGTCAAGATGGCGTTTCCTGTGAACGCGTTTTTCGTTTTAAAAAGACGGCCATGTTGTTTATCGTTTGTTCCAACATCTCATCGAATAAACCGTTTTTCAGTTTCGTCATTAGTGAAGAAAGAGAATTTTGTGTTCCATCCGTATTATCTTCGATAATAACGTGTAGAAGTGTTTCTTGTTTGTTTATTGTTCTTGGTATGTATTATTTTAAAAATTATCTTTCGCGTTACATTGTCCTGCAAATAGCTGTGGTATAATTTCTAAATACTCTAAATTTTCAGTATTGTTTATGACTCAGCTTCTGAAGATAATTGGCTAATAAATCCATCCGCATTATCTACGTTTTACATTTCTGTTTCTATTCTGGTGGTATGTATCAAATTTTTAGATTCTCTAGTTAAGCATGAACCGGTTTAAAAAAGGCTTTTTATAATAATTCATTCATAATATGGCAAACATGATAATATATTAGTTCTTTAGTTATTATGGATAGTGTTTCGGATAACTATGAGTTAGTGGAACCCACTAAATGTACAGACGCGAACGCCATACTCACAACGACCACCTTGACGCTCGACAGTGATGATGAGATGATGAAGAAGGAATATGTGCGAGAAAAATATCCAAGGCACTCAAAAGAGGCTGAAGAGCAAGCATCTCTTTTGAAGTGCATTGAAAATATGGAGAAGCATATCTATGCTCCAGAGGCTAATGTGCAAGATTGTTCTGATGGCGAAAATGCTATGTTAGAGGGACATTTTACCAAATTTTTGGTAGCCAGACCTGACAAACGCGCATCAGAAATTGAAGAAAACAATAAAGATTTAAAAAATTTCGAAGACTGTCTGATTATTGATGGAGAGCCCAGTGATTCTATTATTGCTGAAAAGGAATACACTGAAGAAATGCCTGCTGGTGTGCAGAATGAAGACATAACAGCATATGCTATGTCTCTTGCTGGCGTATGGGAAGCAGTCCCAAGTGTTCAATATACAGCTTTAGAAAAGACTGATAAAATGGAATCAATCAACGAGGACAATAGTCCGTGCCAACTTGATACTAAATACGTGGTAGATAATGTTATTTTGGAGCTATTTCCAGATGCAATTGATACAGAAAATTTAACACAGATGATTTGTTCTGACGATATACAGGATTCCGCTTGTTCTGATTCATTGTTTGATATTGCCGATAAAAGCAGTGTTCCACAGGAGGAAGTTGTTGACCTTACAAAGGACGATGAAGATATTTCAGATGCTTCAGCTCTAATACAGGGCAAACACAGTTACGTAGAACAAGAAATGCCCATAGAAAAATGGACTAATGCTGAGTCACTTACCCCATATTCCATTGATGAATTGATTGGAGCCTGCCTTTTAGAAGAGAATTCCTATTCCTTTAGCTTCCCAGAATATAACGCATGTGAATTGACTGATCAAGAAAGCGCATTTTTTCACAATACCAATGAGGAAAACAATTCTATCGTTCAGCACGTTGAACCTAGTTGTATGTCTGAGGAAACTACAGTAATTACTAAACAAAGTCCAAATCATGATCACATAACTGACTGTGGCCATGAAGAGACCAATATCTTTCAAGAAGATCCTGAAATCTTTGAAATAATATTCGGAAATGATGTATCTACCAATTGTGGCAGTTATGAAATACTAGATGAACAAAAACCCTTTGTGAAGGAGATTGATATTCAAAACCATTCTCCAATCAAAGATGTCGAACAATGTATTGTAAATGAAAACATTCTCCCCAACGGTTTTACAATACTTCCCGACCTTGAAAAAACTGAACATCTTTATGAAAAGACCGATATGTTTCAAGATAATATTGACGTAGCTGAAATGACTACAGAAAATGACGTAAGGTCGGAATCTCATAATGTAATTGCCCAGCAAGATGTATCTAACCAGTGTAGTAGTAATGAAAATGTACAACAAGAAATTCCACGTTTCAGCACTACAGTAATTCCTAAACAAAGTCCAAAACATGAAGGAAATATTGAGCATGTTTATGAAGAGACCGCTATTTTTCAAGGGGATATTCATGTAGTTCAAATGACTACAGAAAATGATGCAAGTCTAAAATCTTATAAGGAAATTTCAGAGCAAGACGTATCTAACGATTCTGGTAGTAATGAAAAAACCGATAAATTTTATGAGAATATGGAAACTGTTGAAATGCTCACAGACACGCATGCAAATAACGAGACGAATCAAATGGTCACAGACTACCATGCAAATTACGAGACGAGTCAAATGGTGGTAGACAATGATGTATATGACGACACGAATCAAATTTCTTTAGAAGAAACCCTCCCGATTGATAATAATGGTGCTCCCATGGTTCATAAAGTTGCCTTCAAGAATGACGACGAAATTGAGGTGGTTCATCAGGAAACGTCTGAATATCTAGGGCAGATTGAAATAGTTGACGCGACCAGACAGAATCATGGTAGTAACGAGACGGTTCAAGAAATGTCACCAGAAAAGCATGAAATCAATTCAATTATTAATGAAGTTAATAATAATGCGCCTTCTACCGCATATCATGGATGTGATGAAGGAATGCGTAAGTCAATAATAAAAAATTATATGAGTGACGAGATTGTGCCAGACATGATTCTTAACACTCAAGACGTTAATTATGAAAGAACCACCCTGATACATATTGAAAGTGTAGGTTGTGAAACGACCTCTAATCAAAATGGAAGAAGTCAAGTACATTCACCTCCAAAGAAAGTCAACCCGAAGGATAATAAAAGATGTTCGATAATTCGTAAAGCAAGCCCCAGCCATGAGAAAATTAATCTAGTTCATGAAGAGAATCTTGCATACCACAAGAGAAGTATTGTCACAGAAAAAAGGCAACATCGTGACATTAATGACCAGAATGTAGATACTCTAATATGTGATAAAAATGTTCCAATAGTCGAGGAGCGGGGCCCTAAATGTCCTAAGGTTATTAAGAGCAATCATGACTGGAGTTGTGAGGCAGTTCAGGTAGAAAGCCCACAACGTCATAAGACTTCTCAGTCATTCAACAATAAGTCCTCTGAAACTCAAGTGATCAATGGAAAGTTACAGAAAGAGACCCTGTGTCACAAATGTTCTGACATTGTTGATCAAATGTATTCTCAATGTTGTAAGAATTATGAAATATTAAATAACAAGATCTGTACAATTGAACAAATCTTGAATAATCTTGGTAAGGATTGTCATCGCCGTTTCGAGCAAGTTCGTGAACAATGCTCCCAATATCATGAAAGTACAGAAGTCTTCCATGAGAAATCTTCTATTCAAGAGAGTAATGAAAAGCACTATGAAAAAATGTATCACGATGATTTCGGAAGAACTAAACTAAGTGATAGATCCAATGAGAAAGTTGACGAAAAGATGGCCACACTGAACTGGAAGATGCTTAGATATCAAAAGAGTACTGAGTTTGCTCAAGGAAACATGCAGACTTACGATAAGCGCGATGGGTACGATTACGCTAACAAGAGAGTTGATGGCAACAAATTGAAATATCATGAGAGTAATGAACTGTTTCATAAACTAAAGCCTACATATCCATATCATTACTGTCATGATAGTGACTGTCCTGATAACCAGATCCCAAAACATGGAAATAAACGGAATATTCATGACAAGGTACATAAATACTATGAAACTAATAAAATGGGTTACAGAATGGCTTCTAAATTTCAGAGAAGTCCAGGGATAGTTATTGAAACGCCACAATATCGTGAAACCAACCAGATGAGTCATTTGAATTATAGACGTAAAGTGATTTCTCGACAAAATTCTTCTAATTATCGCAGAAGTAAGGAGGCGGTCCCTTATAGAATTCCTTCAAATCATCGGAATAATGAGGTCTTTCACGAAAGAAGACATCATTATAGTGAGAGTGATAATACCGTTAGAGAAATTACCTCGAAATATTTTGAGAGGCATAAGAGGGTATATGAAAACAACCCCCAAACTCATCGATCTCATATGGTTCCCGAAAGAAAGGAATATTCTGAATATAGTAACATGGCTTACGAAACCGCCCGCCAATGTTCTGAAAGTACTGACAGGGTACTTGGAATGGTTCCGCAATATTACGGACATAATTCAACAATCCATACAAATATTCCTAGCCTAAAGTATTTTAAAAGCAGAGAGCCATATTGTGAAAGGAACTCGAATAATTCTGACAAAATGGAGATGATTAATGAAATGGTTCCGCAACATTATCGACATAATGCGGTCCATACAAATATTCCTGGGTGTAGTGAAATGGTAAATAATAATACCTTAAAGTATTTTCAAAACAGAGGGACAATTATTGAAAGAAACCCTAATTATTCTGAAAAAAGGGAGATAATTAATGAAATAGTTCCGCAACATGATGGACAAAATGCGGCCCAAACAGAAATGGTAGATAATAAGAGCTTAAAGTATCGTCAAAGCAGGGACACATTGTGTGAAAATGACCCTAATTATTCTGAGAAAAGGGAGATAATTAATGAAATAGTTCCGCAACACCATGGTCAAAATGCGACCCAAACAAATATTCCTGGATCTAATGACATGGTAGATAATAACAGCTTAAAGTATCGTCAAAGCAGGGACACATTGTGTGAAAAAAACCCTAATTATCCTGAGAAAAGGGAGATAATTAATGAAATAGTTCCGCAACACCATGGTCAAAATGCGGCCCAAGCAGAAATGGTAGATAATAACAGCTTAAAGTATCGTCAAAGCAGGGATACATTGTGTGAAAAAAACCCTAATTATGCGGCCCAAACAAATATTCCTGGATCTAATGAAATGGTAGATAATAAGAGCTTAAAGGATCTTCAAAGCAGGGACACATCCTGTGAAAATAACCCTAATTATTCTGAGAAAAAAGAGATAATTAATGAAATGGTTCCGCAACATAATCAACCTAATGCGGTTCATACAAATATTCCTGGATGTAGTACAATGATAGATAATAGCTTAAAGTGTCTTCAAGGCAGAGAGACAAATTGTGAAAATAACACTAATTATTCGGAGAAAATGGAGATAATTAATGAAATGGTTCCGCAACATGGTGGACATAAAGCGGGTCATACAAATATTCCTGGATCTAGTGACATAGAAGATAATAATAGCTCAAAGTGTCTTCAAAGCAGAGATACATTGTGTGAAAAAAATCCGAATTATTCTGCGAAAAGCGAGATAATTAATAATAGCGTTTCAAATAAGTCGGATAAACAGACGATTGTCGAAATCGTCCCTAAATTTAATGAAAGTGGCATAGTTAACAAAACCGCCCCCATTTTAGATAAGTTACATATTTCTGAACGATACGACCCTAAAGTGGATCAGAAAGTTATTGAAGACAAGCTCACGGTAGATCAACAAGTAAAGCAAATGGTACCTCAGGATGTATTCACCCGCCCATATAATAATAATGATATTAGAGAATTGAGTGTCCCAACATTTTCTAAAAATGATGAAGGGTTAATTGATATTAGTAATTATTATAGTAATAACCGTATTGGGCAACAAAGTGTCTTTAGCAACCCCACGATTGAAGATATCATTAACGAAAAACCATTATTTGGTTCGAGTACGATTGACATTCAAGCCCCAGATGAATCTATAATGTATAATACTATATTTGATGAGTTAGAGCAGATAGAACAGACTGATGTAAATCAGAACGTATTAGTCAATGATTTCGAACAAAATAATTACATTCCGGAAGATTCCTACAACAAATTTTTCTACCCAAATGAAATTTCTGAAGATGTTGGCCAAGATTATCTAACTTTAGGTGAAAAATCTAATTATGAAAAAAGTAATCAAGTAGTAATAGATCTAGAAGCCATTTTCGGAGAATTAGAGAGCCAGGTAATTTACTGTTCGCTTGCTAATACCTATCAAGAATTATTTATACAGAGTTTTAATGTTTCTTTAATGTCGATGAAATTAAAGAAATTTCATTAAAAGGTTACAGATTAAACAATACGTTTACGAGAATTGTTGCATTAAAGGTACCATCTGCAAATGTCGGGAATTCCTCCGGCAATCAAGGCATAATGAATGCTATTGACTCTAATAACTTATGCGAAGAAAACGGAGATAAAGTTCAAGAAACAAAAAAGATAAAACGGGTAGTTGAAAATGTTACTAATATTCTGGTTCGTAAGGGCAATCCAGTCACTAACGGTAACCATATTTCCGCAAACATATTGCAATCCAGTACTACCAGCGTACAGGCTAAACCGTGTTCTGAGGTAATTCAGTTTGTTTTATGTTTCAATTTTGTGGTTTTATTATCACCTTGCAAGATTTCAAATATTCAAACATTATTTCTGGATTGTGTAATCGCATTTCTCAAATTTTAAGGCATCACGAAGTTCTGCTGCTCAACCTACCGTAACATTACCAGTTACTCCGAATCAAAATATGAATAAACCGGGCAATAGTAATTTGAAAATGACTCCAAAATTTATAATAACATCTGGCGATCATAAAAGGCACACAAAGATGAATACTAATAAACAGAAAACAACTAAATACCCAAAGCCAACGCAATCCAATTTCATGAATTCATCAGCAGCTACTAAGGTAAGTAAACCAGTCTTCTTTTTCAGTCTACATCTAGATAATTGCAATTCTGATATTTTAAGGTAATCACAACTCATGCGAATCCGTCTCCTGTGACGATGTCATATACGTTATATCCAAATATAAACACCATTCCTTCCTTCAACAGTTCCACGAGGATTAATCAGGTAAGACAAGATTGTCTGTATTTATCGAATACCTTCATTTTGTTCGTCATTAACTTTATAGCTCCAATTCCAATTTTATTTAAATCTAAATATTCATATTTCTGTTATTCTAAGATACCTCCTGGGAACCAACCTACTGCGACGCCAGCAGATGTTCAATATCCAATGATTCATACCATTCCTCCATCCTCTGATAGTCCCGCAGGATTTACTAGAGTAAGCCATTCTAGGTGTACCTACTATCCCTATCCTTTAATCATTATTACCTTTATAGCTCCAACTTTTATTTTTCATTTATATCTAAATAATTATATATTGACCATTTTAAGGTGATAGTACCTCATGGCAATCTGAGGAATGCAGCTATGTCATCACTTATGCAATATCCAAACAATAATACTATTGTTGCCTCTAACATTAGTACACCAGGAGTTACTAAAGTAAGCTAATCTAACTGTATTTATTCTTTCCGTCTTGTTTACGCATTCTTACCTTTATAACTCCAATATTTATTATTCATCTACGCTTAAATGATTACATTTGCGCTATTTTAAGGTAATAGTACCTCAAGGGAATTTACCACCAATGATGTCATCGGGTACTCCATACCGAAAGATAAACCCAGTTACTTCAATTTCTAAAGGTTCAGCAAGAGTTGCTAGGGTAAGTCAATCTATTTCTCTATATCCTTTATTTATAGCCGTAATTTTTATGTTTCTTTAATATCTAAATAATTACAATTCCGCAATTTTAAGAGAATATTACCACAAGGGATCGTACCTGCCACGATGTTATCAAATACACAAGCCCCAAAGATAAACACTAATTATGCGACTTGTAACAAATCAAGTGGAACTACTAGGGTATGCTGATTTTTCTGCATTTACACTATATCTATGCCTTATTCATTATTAGCTTTATATATATCTCCAACTTTTAACTATACCTAATTCTATTTCTGCTAATTCAAGGTAATAAAACCTCATGGCATTCTACCTACTGCACATCAGTATCAAACAATAAATACTATTGTTCCCTGCAGTAACAACTCAGCAGGAGTTACTAGGGTAAGTTAATCTATCTGTATTTATGCGTATCCTGCATTTATTATTATAATAATATTATTTCTGTTATTTGAAGATAATCGTGACTCCTGTGTCCAACACGCCATTTGGTACTCAACATCCCATAAATCAAGCTAATACTTTGGTTCAAAGCGGTTCAGGAGTAATATTACCGCCGCCTAACCCATTTTCTATGACGTCAACAGTACCTTTATATCAAACTGTAAATAGTGGTACTACTTTCTTGCCCACGACGGGACAATTTGGGATGGCATCTAGTACTGATCAGAACACTTTGAAGAGGAAAGCCACTTCGGACAGACCTCCAAAGTACCAAAGAAAATTAAATTGAGGCC
Organism: Anaulacaspis nigra; assembly: GCA_030264675.1. Taxonomy (NCBI): domain Eukaryota; kingdom Metazoa; phylum Arthropoda; class Insecta; order Coleoptera; family Staphylinidae; genus Anaulacaspis; species Anaulacaspis nigra. The sequence continues at coordinate 10,963 of JARJDV010002307.1, forward strand.
AAGCAATAACTTCCGAGGTAACAATTCTGACGTATACTAAAGGTGCAGACAACCGAGATGGCTACAACAGAAGGACCATTACCGGACGAAATACTAATTATTATATATGATAATAATCATGTTAGCGAATCATATTTTAGCGAATCACTCATATGTAAAATATATCGTTACATAACGAGTCACGCAGCATAATTTTCAGAAAATTTTCGAATATGGCATTAACATAAATACTGTAACTGACGTTCGTGAGTTGAAGAACTGAACACTGAATATATTTAGGGAAGTAAACAACCATAAAAGTATTCTACAAAGAAAAATGTTCTCAGTGCGTTCATTAATCATTACAAATGAAAAGGACGATAAAGAAGACTGTTTAACGTTCTTCCGGCAAACCAAAAACGCAAAAATTCTCGATAAGTATATTTATTGATCGTATATATGGTTTATTTCTGTAAACGGAAACCATTGTTTTCGTATTATCTAGAGCATTTGCATGAGTAAATTAAAGTAAGAATTTTTCTTGTTCTTCATTTTTTAATACAGTTATTGCTTTGTAAAAATTTTCAATGGAAATTATTGTTGTAATCTTGTTTTACTTGCCAGGTTAACGGATTTATATTTGAAAAATGGTGTTGGATAAGCAAAGCTAACGCGGCCCTCGATCTCGTGCAGATATGAATAGTGTGAGAGCGTCATATTTTTATCCAATTTTTATCTTATCTTTACTATCCTCTGTAGCTCGTTTGCGAAATCGCTGCAAATTTGCATCTGAATAGACGAGAAGGTGGTAGCTAGTGTGGTATTTACAATCAGCACCTTCGAAATAAATTTATTTAGAAAGCAAATATTCGTTGTGATCTAGTCGCACACATATTTTATGATATCGAAGTGTAAGCGGAATGTGCATGTTTACTTTTCAAAGTGCCTGCACAATAATTAAAATTTTCGATTTGTGCCCCATAACAACAATGCAATTTAATCACGATACTGCGTATTAAAAACTCGTGGCCGAGAGCATTGGAATGAATTTGCTTATGATTGATCGCCGAATGAAAAGCAAATGTTGAATTAGAGAGCAGTCACCACAAAATTGCAATCAATTTAATTGCGTTTCAATCCAATATTACCGTAATGCTATGTACTATATACATGGTACATAAAAAGAATTTGTGTATTGAATGGTGACAACATTTGTGTAACGGACGCATCCGCAGACGCTTTACCATGCAGCGTACAGAATATACAGTTGGATTATAATACATAAATCTATGCACTCTCAAATGGAATTACATTACAGAAATACGAAGTTTTGGGAAAGACATATTGCAACCGTTGCCTTGCGTTCTTGTTTGTCAAATACGAAGATGGTATTTACGTTCTTTAACGCTCGAGTCAACATTGGAAAATTGCCTCAAGAATTTATCGCCGTGCAAATCTTTCCGAACTCACCGAACGCAAAGGTACACAGATAAATATTGAAATACTTACCAGTCGATAGACAGTTCACGAACAATTGTTTTTCGTACTGAGATTACGCTGCAATTAAAGCATGCATGACTTTCGTAAATGTGTAAAGCGGCTGCGGGATTATCTTGAATTAATCCTCGCCCTCATCAGACGGAGTGGAAAGCGTCCCTGCACCTAAATGTTAATTTAAATTTGAGTTTCGCATATTGGCAAGTTCGGAATGATCGTAAATATTGTAACTTCATTACAATACAATGGGCGAATAACATGTTTGGCTTTCTTTCTGCTGGCAGCACGGGCAATTTTAAATACAAGTTGCTCTATTCACCGGTGTTGACACATAATTATTTCGCCTACGAGCAAGGTTAAGCACGCTCAATTTCTTAACTTTTATATAAAATAACGTTTATAGGCTTTGATCATTTGCATCTAAACTACAGTGGAATTTTTGTTTTGCGTTTTAGACAATAATGCAAGCAGATACTTATTTTGGTAAACATTCCAATTTAATTACTAGACTTATTGAAGCAAAAATATTGAATTAAGTTATTACACACCCCTATCACAAATTAAATATGCTTTTCTTCTTTTGCGAACACAGTAAAATACTTCTCAATTATAATTGTGAGGTAGAAATTAAAATTGAGTTAGTGGTATAGATTAATATCTAGATGAGTAAAGCTACCATGAACGCTACAGACAAGTAATTGACTAGCGTTTAAAACATTTCCCATTGTTTATGAAAACATTCTCGCCACACTCACCCTGGAGGGAGTATGTGATGAGTGCGGCTGGACCATCATCAATTCATACTATTTGCGCATGACGGGGTCGCACTATTCATGCTAGACATTCCTGTTTTTCACAATAGTCGAGCGCTGCATTAATCATGGTGCGCGAACAATAAATTACGAGTTCGTGGAGAGGTGGTGCGTTAATTTTTGATTTAGCACTCAACGGGACTATTCATGTCTCTCACATACCATCATTTATGGGCTGACCGCGTAATGGCGTTTGGAGTTTTCGTAATACTGTGGCGTCGCGAACTTTGGCTGATTTAAAACTTATCAGGGTATTGTTTAATTGCACTTTAAGATATGCGAATAAATACGCTACCTTTTATATATCAATATCTTAAATTTACTCTGTTTCCTGAGAGGTAAAATGTTTGCAGAAATACAAACGAACATTTGTTATAAAATACGCTGGCAGTATTCTTGGGAATTTAATGAGAGCCAATTTACAGTATTTAGAGTAAACAGAGAAAAGCAAGATAAACAAATATTTGAGCAAAACACATAGTTGAAAAGATAACGAAGGCTTCCGGCAGTTTGAAAATATGCTATTCTTTCTTCTATTGTATCTCCAATGCAACATATTTCCATTTAGTGAAAATGCGGGTATATGATATGGTCGTTTTCAATTGCAAATATAATTTCAGTCACTTTAACAATATTTCCGAACTTTGTAATGAATATTAATAGGCAGTAATTGGATTGCCTTGTTTGGAAATATTTTAGAATAAAATTCAATATTTTACAAAAATGCAAATTTTGCTTTCGACGTGCAGCGGTGCGATAAATTAGGTTGACAGAGCGACGGTGTTTTTAGCATAGCTCTTCCCCGATGTGTCGTGTCTGGCATTGCCCAAAATACCGCTAAAAATAAGTGGCGACTTATGTAAATTTAACTCAACGCGTGTAAACGTACCGTGAGGACGACTCCAACGTGTATGTTGCGTTTTATATGTGCACGCTTAATTTGCAGCAGTATTAATAGCGATGTCGCGAGCAACCCCAGTTATTAAAAGTACACAATTCTCCTCGCACGCTGCAAGCAATAGGTTGGTTCACTGCCTGCACCCGCCGAGTTGCATCCATGGGGCATCCTGTTCATCCTGTTCAGGAAGTATTTATTTGTATAGCTCTGCAACGCGAATCGCAGCGAGACGGGGCCTGAAGTGTGAGTGCTTATGCAGATGTGGGAAAGAGGCAGCGACCCGTAACGGGAACAGGCTTACTCGATAGTGCATTCTTCGCTAATGCACAACTACTGCAAGGATAGCGGGCGGCTTGGTCGCCAGGGGCGCGCGAGCGTTGGCGTGTAGGGAAGGGCGCGAAACCCTTCGTGTTCCTTAGTGCCTCTCGACGATAACGACAACGTCACCCCAGCAAACCTCGCGGACTCTATGCATGCGCAAGTATATGCGATCAGTAAAGGGGGCGACATCATTGCCCTGATTTTTCAGCTGGCTTTAGATTATCCAACTTGTTTATATTTTGAAGAGATTACAAGCAAAACTTACTTGCGGCTGCGTTTAAGTTGTTTGTATCATAAATAATTGCTATTTTTTAGTACTTTCGAACACCACTTACATTCAAGTTCATTTACACCATGGCGCAATTATCACAAGCACGTATGTGAATTGCGCTCGTTTGTTCACTCGTTCGTTAGAATAGTCCGCTCCGCGCACATTTGATTAAGCAATGTACGTAATTAGACAAACACGCGCACGTTGTCATGTACTCTGGCTTTAAGTCATCAATAACAGCAGAAAGGTGGTCAAGAGACATACGCATCGATCTATGCATATGCAAAAATCGCCAGGACATTGGCAAACGTCGATTGGTGTGTGAAGCGATTACGATCAAAGCGCCCACTTTACGCGGGTCTGATTACAAGCAATTAATATAATTAATTTTGCTCCGTTCAAAATATTAACGTTGCAGGCAATTTTTTGCATTTGGCGCCCGTAAATTTGTATGAGTCACTTGGCCACTTGCAATTTCTCTGTGTGGTGTCGACTGGAGTTGCCCGGCGGCGACGGCTAAGTGGCGTACGTTGCATGAGTTGGGAAAAAATATATTTCGGGTGCTAACATAAATATTGCCCGAAAGCAATCACCCTGCCGCCCTTTGATGGGGCAGTCGTGCAGTACTTAAACTGCATGAAAAGCGAATTTCGCGAACATACATTTGGAACATTGAACGTACGGTCGCGTGACATGCGCTCCCGTCGGACCAAGAACGCGGAGGGGTTGTAATGTGTACGGCACCCTCGTGTGCACTCTTCTCCACATTTTTCGCCCGACGAATGTTTTTAGCCAAAAGTCGATACGGCAGTCGCCGTTTACGAAATCATAACAATATTGCGATGTGCAGACACACTAATTGAGCCGCGCGCGGTTTAACCACTTCCTGCAATGCGGCGTGACGCCGACTCAACAACTTTGAAGTAGTTAGCAACTTATTCGCGCGCCGAGATCACACACAAAAAAGCGCACACGCACCTTTCGTTCTTAATTGCCGCCAGCATTTTGATTTTTTCATGCGTTCATATCAAAATCAGAAATGGATATGAAAAGTGTACTCACGCTGCGATGCTCTTCGATAACGGCCACCTCTCCATCGACGCCTGGTACTTCATGTTCTCTATTTGCTTCTTCAATGCGTCTTTGTCCATTGCTGCGATCGTACTGGCGTCCATCGGGTGGGGTTGGCGGCGTCGGCGTCACGCAAGCGTCGGAACTTGATACGCGCGACGAACGTGCAGGTGGCGCTTGCGGGCGTGCGACGCTCGAAGTTTTGTCCGCGTGTTTACAGCTGCAAGAAGAGAAAAGAACGCATTCGCGCTTTCAGTACGAGGAACTCGCGTACACTAATGCTGGTGCACTGATAATGCGCGAACGCCACGTACGCGGTGCGAGGTGCGTCCGTAAACGAGTTCATTAACTATGCGAAACGGATTCGTGCTGTTTGTTTGCGAACGCGATAGACTCGGCACACTGTCGCTTGTGTGTACATTTGTACATACTTTTTGATAAGAGCACTGCGCCTCGTCTTACACCAGACACGCATTCAGAATGCTCCACATACGCTCGCGTCGTCCGCTCGCGCTGTTTGTTGTTATCATTATCACCGTAATAGACGCAGTCGCGTTTTGTTGTTGTCACACTTCTCGCTAACGCTGTTATTAATAGTCTACAACACAACTTCGAATATCGACTAATCAATAAACATACTTGCTAATAAATACACAGAATCTGTTACGCTCCCAAATATTATTATTCGACATGCCATCACTGCAACTTGGCGTTCTTATATACAAGTATTAGCGCATAAGAACGTAATCGGGGAACGGCTAATTAGTAAACCGGGTTAGCTATTCTGCAAACGGATATAATATCGTTTTGTTCGAACTGCGATCGCAGCAAGCGCAGAAATTGCTTCCGTTGATTTGCAGAAATAGTTCACGATTGAATTATGCACCGAACACAAACACGTATACCTTTGAATCACTGATAATAATATCTCCCGTAAGATATTATTATCACGTCTAATCGAATATAATCTTTACCTGATTCGGCGCGAGCTAAATTGACTTGCCTTTGTCGAATCACTCGGCTCGCTACTTTAATGACGTTACAAGATTCTATTAGAATTCGCGCTGCGACTCGAGGTCCACGCTAATCCTGTTTGGTCTTATTCAATTAGTCGCCTGTCACGTGAGGAATCAATGCGCTGTGCTGCAATACCGTGTTACCCCAATTTTATCGATATCTTAATAGCATATACAGTTAGAATAGCTGCATTGAAACATCAATTAATTGAAAATGAAAAATTAGCTCGTATTCAGGGGCTGGTAAAATGGTAAATTATTGGGACACCCCCAAGCATAAACGAGTGGGAAGCAACAGCGAAGAGTTGAAGTTGAGTTGGCGCATGTTCTCGACATGTGAGTGGCAGTTGCTGGCAAACAATGATTTGCCCGCAGTCGACAGAGGATCATAATCAAGGACAACACGCACGAGACGCTCGTTACGCGGACACACCACTAGTTGGTCGAGGAGAAACACATGCAAATTAGATTTTCATATTTGATGCAATGTGCGGTGTGCGACGCTTCTCGTTGTTTTCGTCCAATGAGTAGGTACTGCCGGTACTGCCGCCAGTGCACACTATGAGTTTGTGACAAACAAACAGTGAGGCCACAACAACTCACCTTCTTTTCGTTAGTTTCTGACTGACGATATGAAATAGTAGGTAGTCGACAGGCAAACACTTCATTCGCGACTGCAAGCCTTATTATTATTATTAGACGGCGGCGGCTTATTGGCAGGTGCGCGTTCGGCGAAGACAAGCGGCACTATCAGTGCCGCCGCACTCGATGCTGGCTAACGAGCTGGTGCACGACCGACCGATATGTATACGTAAGTGCTAATAGGATGATGTTTAGCCGCGTCGGAGTCACTCGTTCGAGTGGCGGACGGGCCGCGACGGCCGCTTTATACGAAAAATAGCTTCAGCGGTGCGTCATGCAATCCATCTATAATTTACCATCCCCCCCGGTACCGATACACACCTCGCCGCCGCCGCGACCGGTAATCTCCATGGAATCGATATTACACGTATACCCACATACATCACGTACGAAACGTGGCACTTGATACGTTTCCACTTTTCATAAATGTCCCGCTTCCCTGCCGTGCTTCTTCGCGCGCCCGTTGCGCCCGTTGCGTTTCCGGCGAATTGTTTGTGTCCGGTCTGCTGTCGCCTGCTTTCATTATTAATGTCAGAAGGAGGCAAACTAAGGGTTGCGGTAAATGTACGCGACATTGCCCACCGAAGCCACCTGATTCACACACACGCACCAGAACGTAATCGGCGGACGTCCATAATTGCACGTAATTAATTAAATTAAAAAGTAATTTGACGAAGATTAATTATTTGTGCTTATGCCATTTCTCGCGCGTACGGTGCGCACCAAGAGGGGTGTATTTGCGCTGTGATTCATTCATCATTGTACTCCGTGCTTATTAAGATACGCGTGCTGCCGCTGCCGCCGCCGCGTCGCACCGCCGGGAAGGAAGGATACTTGTCTATAATTCAATGTGAACGACAAAGCGACTCCAGCTCAATGCGTGCATGACGTCAAACGTATGCGTGCCTTCGTTAAAGTTGCAGATTACAGTGACAATACGAGTGTTCGGTAGCGAGCTTTAGACGAGCGTATTATGCAAAGGAATGGGAGCCGCTGCGACGCATCGCACGCGGCGTACGATTACATCGGTAAATATCGGAATTACGGTGGGCATATTTCCACCAAAATGATGACTTTTTCGTATAATTTCCGAGTACCGAAATAAATAAAAAGTACCCTCGCGCTTACATCTCAATTTCATAAGGTTTAATTAAATTTCGGTATGTTTCATCTTGCGTTGAATGAGGGGAGAAATTCGGATTAGGACAGAAACCATTCAATTTAATACTGCGTGAAAATTACAACATTGTTAACATATTTCGGTTACGAAGTAATTTTTCTTACACTTTATGGGAAAGCAAACATTCCTAATGTTATTTTTGCTCTATAATGCATGCGAATGCTCTGACTATATTTCTGTTCCCTCAGATTGAAAATAGAAAATCCAATACTCTGACATGTCACAGTGCTTTTTGCGATTCCTTGTCTTGTTCCGCACCAAAACCCCAATATGCGACTCAATTTTCCCTTATTGTTAATATATGATACGAATGGATTTATGTTTAAATGGCATTGCCGTATATATATAATCGCTAGCTAAAATGATGGAACAACCTGTACGCATGTAGTACGCAAATAGGGGTTGGATTTGGCGCCTTTACGTCTCCCCACACAAACACATTGAAGAGCAAAAAGATGACATGCTATGTTTAGAACATGAAATCAGATTGCCGTTTTCCATCTAGCAATTTACTTAAAACGCACGCGAGCTGGTTTGAATATATCGTTGATGAGCAAAAGCGATCTGCGCGGCGCGCTTCATTGGGGGCGAGACATGGTCGATGCGAGTTATCTCAATTTGACGTGCGTCATCGAACGCCGGATGATTATTGCACACATTCGCTAAGCGTGATGCTTTCGTCGTGTTTACGCTTCGGCGAGCAGAAGCAATTCGCAAGTTTTCATTTCGATTCGAATCGTCGCGCGCTTCCTACGTTTTCTTCGCGGCCCCTCCTGATTAAATTCCGCATGACGGCACATCGCTTATTTCGCTATCCCTGCGCCCCTTATTTTCGACGGCGCCGCGGCGCGCTGCTTAGTTCCACTTATCATAGCGGCAGCAGCGGCGACGGAAACGCTGATGCACATTTCAGATTGCGCTAACGTTTGTATTCGCTGCGGTCCTGCGCTATTACTGAATCAATATTTTCGTGCGGCTCGTCGTATTGGCACGCACAGCCTCCTCAGCCTCCGGATGAATTATATTGATTAGCCGAACTAGCCGCACAAGTTCGCACAGTTAAGCGCTTTTTCCTCCCCCGACCACCGCTCATATTCGACTTGAACGCCAGAATGGAGGTGCGCGCAGCAGCGCACTAAATAAATGTCTATATATGATAGTGAAAGTGAGTGAAAGTAAACCAGCGTCTACGCGGACGGCTAAGCGAACGGAATATGTATCTACACGTTGAGCTCAGCGTGGCGCGTTTGTCAGCATTCAGCTTCATTCACTCATTTGACGATTGTATCTGGCCGGCACTCATGTGCGTTGCTTTGAAATATGCATTTGTGAAATTTCGGAGTCTATTAGCGACGCTACGATTTGCAGTACAGACACCTGAAAATTCGACTTTCGTATTAGCGCAAAAGCGAGTCGAGTACAATTTGTGGAACGATGACCTATTGCCATCGTGCTGCCATCCGCATGCACCTGCTACAATGTTACGTGCGATGCATTACGGCCGAGTTGATGTTCTTGATTGATGATATTTAAGCGCGCACTTATTTGAGATGCGCCGTGATTGATAGTCCGTCGTTGTTAACGGCAAGCAAATGTCAATCAAGAGACGATACGCACGCGTGCTGTCGATATATTTTGCACATTACTGCGTCAAAGTTTCATTGCACGCACTCGCTTTAAATGGCATGCTAAATTGTTCAACTCCAATTTAGCGTACCTAATAGGTCTCTCTCTCTTGCTTTAAACAGCCTCGTGTCGTTATTTAAAAATTTCTTTTTTAACGAATTTCTATTTTTCCATCCCGAAAACTTTCTGTTCAAGAATCGAAATACGACTATTTATTTCGTCTGATATCAAGATACGTAGGTAAGCAATTAGTGAACCTTGACTCAGATTATCAAGCAGTTGTGGAATTTCAATAACGTTGCCACATTACGCTTGGAAACTTTGGACGCTGCAACTCGCTGGCGCAAACTCAATTAGAAGAACTTGATACAGAAGTTGGTGAAAATCACAACGAATAACTCGGGGCTATGGCACGAGTTCGATAGGCAGTGATTGCGGCAGTTAAGACAACTCAATAATAACAAATGCGAAAGTCTTATGATGTATGCGCGGGGTGGATTTTGCATTATGCAATTGGCAATGGCACATTAGCCATATTCGCCAAACATCTTGAAGCAACGCATTATTAACGAGACAAATCCACAGCCGCTTGCCTTGTTTTGTATTCCCTTGCACAATCGCTGAAGATATAATATAACAATAAACCGCTCGGCGTGCACCGAGAAATAACAAACGCGCGGTGCGCTCCAAGAACAATATACAATAATTAACAATGGCCAAGTGGATTTTTCAAAAAGTTGGATAAATGTTCATACAATTGAATGAAGTATTCATCGGCGCGCGGCGCCGCCAAGATTTAAATCTAATTGAGAGAAGACAATAAAATATGCAGGCACTTCGTTTGAATTTAATTACCCACTAAGAAGCGCGAACGCTTAATCAATACGCGGGGAATTTCTGTGCGCCGCGTGCGTGGAATGCATTTGAAAACTGCTGATGCACTTGCGGAGAAGCTTTCTAAATGAAAAATAAAACAAGCACAGATAAACAATGGGAAAATGGCATGAAATAAATTGCATTCAAAACCAATCACACATTTATACGGATTTCTTACGCATATTACCCATTCTTATTATATCCACTAATGGTCAGTCGTATAAAGTTCTCATCTTTCGAGGTAAATCCGGTTAGTGTGGAGAAATTCATATCTATGTAGCTGGTATGCTGGTATTATCGCAGAATTACTTTGATGAAATCTATGCAGATAAGCATATCAATAAATCCCTACGCATTCAAGAAGTGTGACAACTATTAGAATTATCCTTGGATTTTGGGCGTTTTCCTATAGCAGACTACATCTACGTCATGCTCTTTGTTTTTCAACTTTTTGAAAGCATTTCCTGGTCTGCTATAAACGAGCAACTGTTCTTTCGCCCTCACGCATGTGAACTCGTTTAAGTTATGTTTAATTAACTTAATGTTGTTGGCAAACTTATGCAAACGAAGTTTGGCTCTATTCGCGTAATTCGCGAATGGATATTCGGACCTCAAGTTTCGACCAGTTCAGGCATTTGACATTGACGCCGCCTTTCGTCTGTCGAGAGCGCGGAAAGTGAGCAACAATCACTTTGCTTTTGACGGTTCCTGTTCGTCGACGCATTCAAATACTTGTATTTGCGTATATAACAATGCAAGCAACCTTAGGGTTGTTGACGCAAAATTTTCTCGCGCTACTTGTTCAGCGAAAATGCTATTAGAAATTCGTCAAGATGAATCGTGAAACAGGAAAAGCGACGCAGAAAAAATGCAAACGTGCGCATGCATTTCGACCAATTTGGAGTTTGCGTTGTGCAGTAGTAGTAGCTGAGCTGCTGTTGTTGTTGTTCTGGTCGAAGTCAAGAATAGTCCATCGAACGCGGACAACTTTCGAATTGTTGTGCTTTATGGCATGTCTTGTATTGCATATGTACTACACGTTCATGCATGCGTCCGTCGACGAGCAGCAGGGTTCATCGCGAATGGTCTACTGCGTTTATTGCCATAATCTGTCGATTGATTTATCAGCGCTCGCATTGAAAATGCGGCATGTAGCAGCGCAGCGCACCCAACAACAATACCAACGTGCTTATGGCGTGCGTATCAAATAATTCGTCGATTTCTTTGACGCTGTCCGCGCCGCAGGCGTACGCGGCTATGCAGCAACAGCAGAAGAAAGAGCAATGCAAGAGTGGGGCACAGCACATGCTGCTCCTGCTGCTGGTGTCTCGCCACCGTTTACCATTTACTTCGGCGACGATTTCATTTATCGCGGCTGCGGCGGGCAGCGTTTCTTTCGGACAGTTTCAGTTCGTTCTGTTAATTCGTACACACCGGACACGTCGTCGTCGCCATCGTCGTCGTCAGTAAGAGCAGCAAGCAAGCAGTAGCAGCGTATTAACCAGTGAGTAGTCGCATATCGCATATCCCCCACGTTTTGGCGGCATACCTTCGAATGCGCTAAGAGCGTTCGTGCTCTGGAAGTAGTGCTTCGCCAGCGAGCGGCATAAGAAGCTTGGTGCGCGCGAGCTGCCCGAAGAAGCAGAAGCTGACACATTCGGAATTAGTTTTGCGCCTTCGTCGAAGGATCGTCCCGTGTGGCTTCTGGCGACATGGTAAGAAGTTGTTGTTGTTGTTATTGTTTGAGTTGCCTATTTAGCTTCAGCTGCTGTTGCTGTCACGTTGTCAGTCAGCCGAAGGAAAAAGAGTTTCTTGCCGGACGCAAGAAAAACGATCAGAACGCGCATTGCGCTTTCGGTGCTAGTAGGTCAGGCATGTTGTGTTGTTAACAGTGGAACGCACGAAGGAACGGTCGGTCGTTGAGTAGCATGAATCCAATTGCTGCTTGGTCCGCGAGCGCTGCAACATTTTACATAATGATAACGAATGCGCTCTATCCAGGCCCGCGTGCGTTTTCGTAACCGCGCTTCATAAATAATACGCGCAACAAATATTGCGTGATGCACGGCCGAAATGTGCATTCGACATGTGCAGACACGTCGTGATTTCGGCGGCGAATATTAGTCGGCAATTACATAAACGGCAGCGCGTGTTCAAGTGCGTCTCGTTTGACATTTTCGGAGTTATCTCGACCTTATTTGCAGTCACCAGCTGCGAGCTGCAGGTTGCTGCACAACAAGTAGACACAAAACGATTGCGCTTCGCTTGGAGCGCACTCGTTCTTCCTAGGATTATGTAACGCTGAGCGTTCGCGTAATACCTCTGCTGCTTTGCATTTGCAAATTAAAGTCGTTTGTAGCATTCACCTCCGATGCACGCTCTTTATTTATTTTCTAGCACATCGTGGAAAAAGTTGTAATTTAGGCGACCCATTGATTGCTGCATTCATGTTGTATAACGGCGCAGCGCCGCTGAAAAAATTCACAGCGTGCGCGCAATATGCTTTTCGATCTCTCCGCACCGCCAATTTACATGTATCAATGTATGCGCACAACCTGTAATTTTCTCAAGTCGGCGAGACGCCGTAAAAGAGAGCACAATTACATGGCTCGTAGAACAACGAAACAATTGACCAATAATTACATCACGACATTCAGCCGCGCCACAAGTTTCTGAAATATAACAAAGCATTGAGCATAAGCTTCTGCACCGGACCTTCATTGACTTCACTTCCGTTCGAAATATCATCGATGATTACATTGTAGAGGCCTCTGGAAATAAATGATGATACTCGATGTGGTTATGCTAAATAGTGAAGCTTGTTAAATGTTAGTGAGGATTCAGCAGGAAAAATTATAATAGGCTAAGTCATTTTCGGTAGTTGGCTGATTTATCGAAATATCAAGGCTAACAGAGCGAATCGATAAATTTATAACTTTTCGCTTAGCCACGCTTCCATGTTTATTTGCGGGTATACACCTGTCGCTGGCAATGTTGTTATGCAAGCAAGTTCGTCTTGGTTCGTCTTTGGCGAACGCACGAATGATTGGTTGTGTTTCTTAATTGGCGTAAAGTGCAAACACAACAAACACTTGCCACTCGATTCGTATCATCATCCGCATCGACGAAGCGGTCAATCGGTATGCAAATACCTGGCTATTGGATTTGTCGTCGAGAGGCGGGTGTCCTCGGTGCGTGTGGAAATCGAATATTCTGCAAAACACGACGTGCAGTTTGGCAAGCAACTCATGCGTGCATAATGAGCGTGTGGTCATTTAGGGCAGCGCACTTTCGATTGACTTTGGTTGCGCTTCTACGACGCCGAAATAAGCGACTTTGCATAGTTTAATGCGCTTATAATGTGGCTCCATACATGCATATGCTAACGTATGTGGCCACCTATTTACTCATTGAAATTTCAAATTTGCGAGTAAGCGCGCAAACTTTAAGTGGCCGCGTCATTAAATTCGGTTGGGTGCACGCGCGTGTAGCCGGGTGTGGGACAAGTTATTAAAACTTCTTGCTTACATAGCGCTCCAATTGTTGCATTTCCTTCCATTTTGCGCGAACTGGTACCGACGAAGTTCCGTGCGTTTGTGGCTCTGGCCTTCTGCTCCAAATGAAGTTATGGTAAACACAGCGTTGAACGTTGAAGTCAATCAGGAAGTTATGAAAACTTTACCTTCACCTCACTTACCCCTGAGAGGCCCACGTTCATTTTCATACTCTTCGCATATCGATCATGTAACGAAAAACATTCCGAAAACACATGTGGCAACTTGAATATTATTTTTGTTTCGTAAGAGAAGCGTACGGTGTGAGGTAACGAACAAAGGAACACTTGAGATGTTGATAAGGTGAAAGTATTGTTACCTGTATCGCGTATCCAGATGACTTGGGGGTGCCGAGCTTGATTCAGTGCGCGCAGTAAATTCAGTGCATTCAAGCACCATTATCAGGGAGAGGGCTGCAGGATATCTACTTCGGCTGCTGCATTCAATCGCACGCTCAAAATGTTTGCAGTGTAAAGTCATGCATGCTTATTGTTTCAAATCCAATTAAGTGCATTTGCTATGCTGGTCGATTCAATATGTGCTAAGCGAACGGGTTGAATGCAGTCGCTCCCCATTACTAATAGCCATGATGTGCCGAGGTTGTAGTCGCACGTTTAGTACGCGTTCGGTGAGTACTTCTTGTTTCCCTCTAATTTACCATGTTATCAATCGCACACTGATCGGCAAGGGCACATCACGCTTATTTGAGCCAAGTCAGCGATTTAATCGCGTCGTTCTATGTAAGCATGCTTTCTACTCGTGTGCGCGCCACTTTGGCACGTCGCATGTGCTACATTTTCGAATGCAATTCGCCGACGATAATGCTACTCACTAATTTCAATTATTGCGCTCGAAATTTCGGAAGCTAAATCATTGCTCCCGACTTTCTATATCCAGCGCAAGCAACCGAATGGGCGTCGCGTGAGCGTCGCTTTCGAAACCAACAGCAGCCATCAATGCGATTTAGTCACACGCCGCTGGCGAAAAAATATTTGTGCAGCTTATCAGCATTAATTATAGGTACATCGTGTGCCTTTGACGGCAGATCGGTGCTGCTAAGAGTACTCGATTTGCTGCTCGATGGAAATGAACCACATTTCAGCCTTAACGAGTTGGCGCATTGAACGACATTACGTACATTACGTAACGCCCGACCGGCACGCATTATTTTTATTCAGTTTGATGTGATAAACCCTCATACGCGAACGGATGATTTGGTCAGTTGGCCCCATCGAGTTGAATAACGGCCGATGCATCGCGATGGTTTAGCCGCATCGACTAATTACATTCCGAAGCGACTCGTACCCTGAGCGCGCAATCAATGCGCCGATCGAACGAATGCGGAACCGGAGAGCGAACGCATGTATGTAAATTCTTTCGCGTATTGTGAGCATATGCATTTCCAACAAATGTAGCCGTAATTGAAACTGCCTGGCACACAGAACAATGCGCACAGAGAGAAAATGCACTTGGGGCACTTACGTTGTAAAAAACTATGCGTTTCGTGCACAGCCACCATGATTTGCGGATTGCTAAGTGTAAAGTAAGTACCTACGTATGAATTCGTAATTGGATATCTAGAATATTGACATCACGATTATACAATTAGTCAAACTTGGTATAATATGTTCGCTCCACATTTATATAATACTCGCGCTCCACATGTCCACGATGCAAAGCGGTGCTGAATTTTAAATCAAGTAACAAAAAACTCTTTCAACATTTCGCTTGACTTTATTTACGCGTGCAGTCGCTTGAATTTGGTTTGTTGATCCGAATGGAGAAATTGAATACAAAACCGAATTGGAAACCAGATGAAATGAAAAACTTTCACTGCCACTCTCGGTACTCGTTTGAATTGATTAGCTCCCATACTCTACGGCGTTCGACGCTTGGAACTTCGGTGAACCAAAAACTTTTGGAGCGCGTATTCAAATTTGAACGTTTAGCGGTGTGCGAACATGAATCGTGTGTTATTTATTGCAATTTTCATGACTTGTCGAAGTGCGGATATTATATCTGGTTTTTATCTCGCCGTCTAAGAAAACTAGGAAGATAACTACATTATTCAAGCAATTCTCATAGTTTTCGTTTTTTTGTTTGTTATCTTTTTATGATCGTGTGTACGCGCAATTACTTGCAAGTTGCCTTTCTTTTATCGCATTATGTCTATACGCAACTACAGTGATCCGAGAAAAAGATGCTAATTTCTCTCTGCGCACATCATTTTCATTGTTCATATGATGTGCGACTTCGGCTCGAGATCTCTCATCGCATGCAGCGTAAAGTTTTCAATCACTTTTACCTAAACGTAGCGCCGCAATTTCATTTGATTGCAGACAGTTGCTATTATGCTGCTTTATGCATTCGTATTCAATGTAACAATTTTTATTTCTCTTTCGAAATCACAACATTGCGCGTTGTCCGAGGCGCATGGAAAACATTGTCGTTGTTGTACATCAAAGCCGCTGAAAACGCATTTGCATCAGGTAACGCCAGAAAATATTGTAGACTTCTTGATGACTAATTTGTGTAATGCGACTCATTAAGCCTTGAAATCGATTATCAGCAATGCGAGTTGTAATGATATTGCGGCGGGTGACTAACAAGATATGAATTTTTCGCTACTGCACGAGCGCAGTGCACTCGTTAACTGCATTCAGTTAACGGTTGATTTTCTCATACTAATGAGCTGCACGCATCCAATCCGCACCGCGGCTGCCACAAACCCTATGATGCAAGCGCTGCGATTTTATCATCCGTACATGCATAATTAACGGTGGCGGTCGGAGAGAACAGCCGAATCGGAGTGCGGCAAGCGTGCACTGATGGTGCTGGCTGCAGGACAATCACTTGCGGATCGTCCTTGGGTCCAAATACGAATGTGTGCTACTGCGCGCACACGACTAATCAATAAGCCGACCAGGTGTTCGCGCTAACTAACTAATAGCGAGCTGCGAAAGAAAACTTGAAAGCGGCGGCGCGCGGCAATGCGTTCTTTCACGGGTAAAAATAGCAATTGGAAAATTTCTGCTTGCTTGCGTACGACGCGACAGAACGCAATTAGGTATAATAAGTACTCGTATACAGCTGAACCATCGAAATTGTTCATCCGCCATTCACTTTTCGAATCTTTCCTTCGCGGTACGTTCACGTCGCTAACCGATTACTGATGATTCGGGACACAATTAATAATAATTGATGTATAACATTAAAACGCGATTAGACTAGTTTCCAATTAACATTAATAGAATGCGTAGCACATTCTCCAAGTTGATAAATGAGCGTACAGGTGATAACTAATCCATCGGAAACAATGCTGATAATAATAATTGTACACAAATGATTTGATATTTCAATAAGCGCATTATATGTGTGCGGCCACTTTACCGCATTGGCGGAGTATATTTCATCAATTCGCAACTTCTAGCATTCACTTACCGGCTAAATGCTTCTAAGGTGATCAAGTTCTAATGCTGCAACGCACCCGAGGACGATGGTGTGCGTTGCAAAGCGAGGCAGTCAATCGCATTACCGTTTGGCTGCATATATTCGCAGGCGAACTTACGTTCAAATACGGAATAGTAAAATCCAGCTGCGCAATACAGCCTCAGGCTGGTTCTACGACTGATATATGCAGACACATTTAGAAACATTATTATACACTTCATGTTTGAATAATTGACTGAAAAGAACAGAAATGCGGAAGAGTGATTGCCGTTCGCCTCCAAATTTCACACATGTACGAAATCAAACGCGCGTTCAATTCCGATGTGCGTACTTCCGAATTGGCGCATTGCTCTCTAAATTGGAGGCGACTTGTGTAATCGCACGAGCTCCTTTCCATAACTGTTCGTTCGCATTCGATGGCATTATGTCACAATTTCTCCATATTGCTGCAACAACAACAGTGACTTCAGCGGGCCGGACGCTCAAGCTGATTCGCGGCCCTATCGAGCGCACAAGTTGTTGCGTTATGTATGATTCTTGTCACAACTGCATTTCATAAGCTAGCATCAAGTATTCGACATCGATTTGTAGTCGAGAATGTAGCAACTATCATGTCACCGACTTGTTCTCCGTTTAATCCCTGCTGCTGACGAAAATAGCCTACGTGCGTTTCGCCCGGATCGCGTTGATATCTGCGCGAAAACGCATAGCAGAATCGCATAAATACATGAATACAGGAAGCAGCATGAAGCAAGGACTTTCGTAATAATGCGTGTCAAAAGTGTTCGGCACGTCTTCGCGCTGAATTCACGCGTCTGCATCCCGATAGCGCGCCAGGTATTTCTATTGCCAATTCGCTGCTTTAATGCGCGCTTCGAAATGCGATAAACGCTTGCGTTTTATGACGTTTTATATTAAGAGTACGAAAAGAATCAGCCGCTTTCGCGCACGTATGTATGTTGTGCTCTTTCGAATGTATGATTTCTTGCTAGCCTTGATACTTTTTTAATAACATTTTGCTCAATTTGCGACCACCATCAGGCATCATGTGCACGCAGAGGTCAGCATGCATTCGCGCCCATGCTGCCCGCGACGAACGACTGCACAATCTAAATGTAGCAGGGCAGGAAAAAGAACCGCATTCATAAGCCACACAACTATAATTGCAAACCTGTCGCTCATTCCTTTCCAACCGCCGCGGCGCGCCGTTCGGACGGATTATTTCTTCAGCCATGCAAATACGGTCGCTGTACACTGCCTGATTGTAGAAACAACACTAATGTGCTATCATGATTACCGAGAAAATGCTTCCTTTTCCTCTTGCTATTTCAATACGTTGCTTCTTTGTCGATTAGTGATCTGTACCTGCGTCTTATGCAATTCCAAAAGCAAAGTATTTGCTATTTCGAATCAAAACTCGTTTACGAGGCAGATTTGAACTTTCCACCATAACATTTCAATCACCTATAGAAGTGGACTGATTTCGTGCGTGGCACGTGCACCACGAGTGACCGGCACGTATTGAAGCGTTGCGACCATAATCAGTTCGCAATTGCAGCTTTCATTGCGATGAAATACCGCAATGCAAGGCTCAAACTTAATGCTTCGTCTTGTTCCAGTTCCCTCCGAAGCTGTTCCGCTATCGGAACGCAATTACGCTGCTGCTCATCGTCGCCTTAGTCATCGTACAAATTGACGCCGACACGAAGAGTAAGTGTGTGTTGAAAAGACAATTGACAATTGAAATTTCATTCGCATAACAATAGGGCGAGTGAAACCCAAACACAACGGCGCATGCAAACTAAAACTAAGTTTCACCGCATTCCAAGGTCACTTTTCACAAGGACCATGCATTAGATTAGCTCATCAATATTCGGTACACTAAAATTCTATCACTAGCGTAGACAACGGACTGCATGAAGTGAATAAGAATAGACTCAAGGAATAGGCTTAATCGGTGAATACATTACCACAACGCATTGTTGCAACGCGTTGTTTCATAAAATCGTTGACCTAGAACTTCGATCGTTTTTGATTCGCGTAAATATTTAAATGCGAAGTAAATTCACTATCTGTTGAAGCATACGTTTTCTTACTATTATTATCTTATATCACGTAGAAATTTCTGTTACCATTCTAATAATGCGAGATCTCCTGCTTAGACCTAAATGGCCTCACGAAGCAAACCGCTTTCACCATTTTATTGTTTGTAAAGTTGGTGGTAAACTGTCTATGCTTTGCGTGTAGCGCATACACACACTTCAAGCAACACTGTTTGCGATATTCAAATGAATATAAATGTTTTCATATGCAAACTTGTATATCGGGCATAAAACTTCACATTTTTCTTTCTCACAAGCTTTGTGATTGTATCGAAAAACTTTGTTTTAAACAATAAACAAATAATAAAGCAGAACCTTGACACTATTTCATTTTCGTGGATTTACATGCGGCGTGTTTATTACATTGATTGCGTGTAATATATATTTTCTAGGATTGTTAGTAATTAATTATATACTGACTTAATTAATGCAGTTGCGCGGCGTCGACTTAGACGACCCCAAACATCAAGCACTAGCTCGGTTTCAAACGGAGATCAAGATGTTTCGGCCAGCGTTAACCGATTGCGGACGCGCGGTCGGGGAAATTCGAAGAAGACAAGCGATAATGCCGTATCAGCCAGCAGCGTTACCAAAAAAGATAAAGATGGTTACAAAATCGTGTGCTACTACACCAATTGGTCGCAGTATCGTCCAAAGATTGGAAAGTTTACTCCCGAAGATATCACTCCGGACTTATGCACGCACATTATATTTTCCTTTGGCTGGCTGAAGAAAGGAAAACTGTCCTCGTTCGAGAGCAACGATGATACGAAGGATGGAAAAACAGGGCTATACGAACGCATAAATAAATTGAAGAAGGCGAATCCCAGTTTGAAAACACTATTGGCAATTGGCGGTTGGTCATTCGGTACACAAAAGTTTAAGGATATGTCTGGAACGCGTTACGCACGTCAAACGTTCATCTACAGTGCCATTCCGTTCCTTCGCGATCGCGGTTTCGACGGTCTTGATATCGATTGGGAATATCCAAAGGGTTCCGACGATAAAAAGAACTACGTACATCTTTTAAAAGGTTGGTTGCATCACAACTTGACGTGCACTTATTATCTTTTGTCTTCCATTTTGTAGAACTTCGCGAAGCGTTTGAGTCGGAAGCACAGGAAATTAAAAAGCCAAGATTATTGCTGTCTGCTGCAGTGCCAGTTGGCCCCGATAATATCAAGTCGGGATATGATGTACCAGCAGTCGCATCCTATTTAGATTTTATTAATGTTATGGCATACGATTTTCATGGTAAATGGGAACGTGAAACTGGTCACAACGCTCCACTCTATGCGCCAAGCAGCGACAGCGAATGGAGGAAACAACTTTCTGTAGATCATGCGGCTAATCTTTGGGTTAAATTAGGAGCGCCAAGAGAAAAGTTAATTATTGGAATGCCCACCTATGGAAGAACCTTTACTCTGAGCAATACGAACAAATATAAAGTTAATTCGCCGGCAACTGGTGGCGGCAAAGAAGGAACATATACGAAAGAAGGCGGTTTCCTCGCGTACTATGAAGTGTGCGAAATGCTAAGAAATGGGGCATCGTACGTATGGGACAACGAAATGAAAGTTCCATATGCTGTGCACGACGACCAATGGGTTGGTTTCGATGATGAACGCTCGATTAGACACAAAATGAAATGGATAAAGGACGGCGGTTTTGGCGGAGCTATGGTTTGGACAGTCGATATGGATGATTTCAGTGGAACCGTGTGTGGTGGTAACGTCAAATATCCTCTAATCGGAGCGATGCGCGAAGAGCTCCGCGGTATTTCTCGCGGTAAAGGAGCAAAGGATGTTGACTGGACGGAAGTGGCAGGAACAATTATCGAAGAAGATGAAATTGAGAAACCATCTGCAGTAAAAATTCCCGTTGCAGATGTTCTCAATCGCGTTAGAAAGCCTAATAAGAAGGTGATTCACAAAGCTGGATTAAGCGTTGATCGAAATAGTAAGTTAATGTTCTTTAAACACTTTTAGCCATTCTACTAATAATGATTTTTCAACTTATTCCAGCACGAGCTCCTCAAATATTTTGCTACATTACAAGCTGGTCCCAAAAGAGACCAGGCGCAGGCAAATTTACTCCAGAAAATGTAAATCCCAGTCTTTGCACGCACGTAATCTATGCCTTTGCTACGCTAAAGGATCATAAGTTAGCTGAAGCGAGCGACAAAGACGAAGAAATGTATGAGCGCATAATCGCTTTACGCGAGAAGAATCCTGAGCTTCGTGTACTTTTGGCCATCGGTGGCTGGGCATTCGGATCAACTCCTTTCAAAGAGCTAACAAGCAATACATTCCGCATGAACCAATTTGTTTACGACGCCATTGAATTTCTCCGAGATTATAAATTCAACGGTTTGGATGTAGATTGGGAATATCCGCGCGGTGCCGACGATCGTACAGCGTACGTAAACTTATTGAAAGAATTGCGATTGGCGTTTGAGGGTGAGGCGAAAACAAGTGGTCAACCAAGGTTGCTTTTAACTGCCGCCGTGCCAGCTTCTTTTGAAGCGATTGCTGCCGGTTACGATGTCCCCGAAATATCAAAGTACTTGGACTTCATCAACGTTATGTCCTATGATTTCCATGGTCAATGGGAGCGAACAGTCGGACATAATTCGCCGCTGTTCCCACTGGAAAGTGCCACTAGTTACCAAAAGAAGTTGACGGTGGATTATTCAGCTAGGGAATGGGTTAAACAGGGTGCGCCAAAAGAAAAGTTAATGATCGGCATGCCAACCTACGGACGAAGCTTTGAATTGGTGAACGTCACTCAATTCGATATCGGAGCGCCGGCATCCGGTGGCGGAACACCCGGAAAGTACACCTCGGAGGCAGGCTTCATGAGCTTCTATGAAGTTTGCGATTTCCTTCAGAAGGACAACACCACGCTTGTATGGGACAACGAGCAGCTGGTTCCTTTCAGTTACAGAGGTAATCAATGGGTAGGATTTGACGACGAGCGTTCCTTGAAAACCAAAGTATGTAACCAACTATTTATATACGAACGATTATATTACAAATATTGACGATAAAACATGCATTCGTTCCAGATCGCCTGGTTGAAAGAGGAAGGATTTGGAGGAATTATGATTTGGTCAATGGATATGGACGATTTTAACGGAGAATGCGGCAGTGGAAAGTATCCTCTGATTCATGCAATGCGACAAGAATTGGAAGGATACAAGGTTAAATTAGAATTTAGTGGACCGTTTGAAAGCTCAAATCCTGTAGGACAGTACACAACCAAGGATCGTAAGAATATCATTCGTTTCGTCCTCGGCGATAGTTTAGTACATCAAGTTTACGTTTCAGCAAATGAGGTCACTTGCGAAGAAGAAGATGGTCACATCAGTTATCATCCGGATAAAAGTGACTGCACTAGATATTTCATGTGCGAAGGGGAGCGTAAGCATCACATGCCATGCCCTTCAAATCTCGTATTCAATCCTGACCAAAATGTATGCGACTGGCCGGAAAACGTTGAGGGATGCATGCAACACACACCGGCAACGCCAACACGTAGATAAGAGTCGGCTGGCACAGCATCGTTGTACATTGTCGTGTTTATTTGTAAAAAGAAAGTAGAAAGCAAAAATGGAGTGTAAAACTGGTACTGTGATTGCGGTTACTGTGTTGTGAATTTATTTATATTAGTGTTCCGAATAGGTGAATACTTTTATAAAATTAATTAAACGTAATTACTTGTTTTATAAACATTTAATTAACTACGCCTAGTATTTAATAATTATTTTATCATGTGAAAGCATTTAATCTTGAAAAGAGAATTGGTTTTGGTTGACCAGACATTGTATTTGCTGTAAAAACGTTGAGTCCCATACAGTCAAGACTCAACGCCTTTCCGATTTGCCACCGTTCATTCAGTTTCATTATTCCGCTATTTCATTCTATGTGCTCATCCACATTCATTTAAAGTAAATAAAACATCGAGTTGGCGATGAACGCACATAAAAATTACTATTGAATCAAGCATGCACTGGTTGGAAACAAAATTGTGTTTCACAAACAGCGTGGACGCTTTCATTGGCGATTAACGCAACGCGCAAATTCAACGTGCCAGAAAATTATAAATCTATTTGTAGCTTCGAGAAGCTGTAAAAAATTCGTGATGGACCCTACTAAGAATGGAGACTCTCGTGTGGAAGAGACAGTTGATGATAGTAGTGCTACTTCCACCGATAGTAGTTCAAATAGTAGTGAAGACGATTTCGATTTCGCACAACCGGGCCCGTCCACCTCACATAACGATAATAGCGATATCAACGATATCGATATAATGGATAGCGAAGAGTTGTATGGTGATCTCCCGGATTTGAGTGTGGATGAAAGCACGATAACTCAAGTGTTGACTACCATTGAGAATGAATTTGAGCAACAAGAATTCCTAGTTATGGCAGGCCAATCGCAAGATAGCGAATTAAAGGAGTTATATACCAAAATAGCGGAGTTCATAGGAACACATCTCGGCCAGATGGACGAGATTTCAGCCAAGTTGCAGGAAATAAAAGCACAACTGCACATTTTGGACTCTGATTCGGATGACGAACCTGAGCCCCCCGAAATCTAGGACCCAGCACTGGACCATTAAAAATCGTCATAGTCGTTCTGTCTCAGAGACGACTCTTTATTAAGGCGACAAACTAGTTAAATTTGTGTTTATTTGATTATTGCAATGCGTAAGACGCGATCCTTTATTTTGACAGAATAAATTTACTTTGCATTTTAAATGTTCTCTTTCGTATTCCACCAGTCGCTCAACATTTTGAATGCGTGCCATTCACGGATTCTGTTCGGTAATACCTCTGCTACTTTGATCATTGCATTCCTATTGGAATGCAAACATTGCATGACTGTAAACACCGCAAACGAACATGTTCATTACCTGTAGACATTCGCCCGCAACAGGTTCGCAGAATCCCATGGTAATAAAAATTAATTACACCAGATACTCACAATTTTAAGGTGCGAAATTTCATCATCGTTCCTGCTGAAGGCTGAAGGCTTCTCTTCAAAGGACCAACTGGGTGCAAATTCTTCATGCGTGTAAGTTATAAAATTCTCCAATTAAATCACTATTTATTTACGCGGCACTTCTTACAACGTCAACCGCACTGCACTGGCGAAAGTGTAGCACTTATACTGAACTTTTACAGATGACAGTTTTTTAGGGGTCAAAATCTAATTTACCCGGACACGTACCAAGCCAATTCAAAGGTTTCACTTAATAGCTTTATTCGGAGTATTTTTTTTAATGTTTTCAATTTATTAAAAACATATCATTAGGTAGCTCTTAAATATAACTTTACTAAGGCATAAATAATCTAATTCTAATGAATGTTTGTGTGAAAATTTGATAAATATAGTTTTTAAATTCAGTACAATTTATTAACTAAGGTATAATTAAATATTTTAATAAACTAGATCATTATCATTGATAGTGTTTGGGACGTAATATTTAAATACATAAAAAACTTGTAATGTCTGTTTAAATGTATATAATATATTACACCAGGATACTACTAGTGCCGCCACACGTTGAGAAAAAACTTAACCAGAATACCGAAATTAATTAAATATGCTCAAATTGATGGTTAATCCCGCATTCAAATTTAAATTACAATAATGATACACATTAGCCAAATTTTAATTCATCACAAGTGGTAATCAACCAAGAAAAACAAATGACAAAGGAAATGCTTTAAGGAGTTTTGCTAAAGGGTAAACAAAATTTAATAACGAAATAAATGCGCAAACGTGTTTGAATATGAAAACAGATTGCCATGATACAACTGTTTTAATTTGACAATCCGTACTTTCGACTACGACGTGCTACATTCAATATTTGGAGGCATATATACCAATTAAAAATGGATAAGAATTTAAAACTGTTAATACAGATAATTATCATATGCCAATTAATGCCCAGCGGTAAGCAATTACCACATCTTCACAAACCCCATGTATTTATCACTTTCATTCATATCAGCATTATTATTGGATTGCCATATATGCCATGAGGGTTACGAGTGTCGCAGAGTCAACTGCGATGAAGCGAAGAGATGTGTGATTCTTAAGGGGAAAACTATAGGTAAACTCCTAGAATACCATGCAGACTGCGACGAACCTGGTTTCTGCAATGACAGCGTCGCGCTTAAAAACATGAAGGCGCGGTTCTATCTCCAGAGCCTTGCGTGTGATTCATTCTGCAGCACCAACCTTTGCAATCTTCCCCCAAGAAGACAGCATGCCGAGCAGCTACTTGCAATGCCGCTAGTCGTTATACTGGGATATTTCTTAATGATATTTTTCTAGATTTATTCCGCGGTGAAGTCCATCTACAAATATAACAATTTACAATATTTCATACCATCCACTTATGATTGAATAAATAATTCTCGATTGAAACGATTCTCTTCTACATCAAACTCACCAGGCAGGCAGAACGAGTAAAATACAGAATGAATATATGATTCATATCATTTGAGCTGATTCTGGAACAGGATAAAAGTTGTTAAAGAAGTATTGTGGGCGATGCTTGCGAGAATAATGCCGATGGCATTGGAGTGGGGAGCAAGCGAACCGCGAAATACAATAAAGTTATTTATTGATTAAGCTATAATTTCGAATTATAGACAACACCATTTAACACCAAATGTTCGCCTTTGAGCAATCGCGTGGCGCTGTTACTTGTAAACACAAGTCCGATTTTGTGCATTTGTCAGTTATTATAATTTAGATGCACCTAGTAGAACATTTGCATAACTCCCATTACGTTCCGTAAGTGCGCAACGATTTCAAGCTGCATGTGAAACGGCGTCATTCATATTTGCAAAATGAAGTGAATAACTTAATTTCTTATTGACGGTATAAAACTCATGCTGGATTAATTAATAATTTCAATTACGCTTAATATAAGTCACAGTTTGTGTGCATTTCAGATACATCAAGCTGGTATCAGACGTTGGGTCCGCTTTATTATCTGGTGATGAATCTAAATTGCGAAATGAAGAATTAGTAACACAATTATTTAAACCTGTTGTACTGGGGACTACCGATGTGCACACCATTGATGACACCGCTGTTGTATTTGTATTTGTCGTGGTACAAGCGGTAACAGTTACAACTACAAATTTGGGAATTGGGCGGTTATTGTAAACGGGTAGCGGTCGCCGAGGTCGATAATACATTGATTCCCCAAAGAAACGTGGCGGCCTGTAAGGAGCCTGCATCCGCAGCGGATAATAGGGTAAATGAGACGGGTGCGCATAGTGCAAAAGATCCGATCGTATAGGCGGCGGCTGAACATGGTCAGGCTACAACAGAAAAGTAACCATATAGTTAAATAAACACACGCATCCCAGAAGTTTGCAGCGGCCTATAATTACATCGAAGCTCATGCCAAACGAAAATTCGGCCGGAGCCGGATATGCATCTGGAAGGCGCTGGCGCGATTCCTTGCGAGAATGTTTGCGTTTGTCCCTGGAGGATCTATCTTTCGAGTAGCGACTACTGGAATATGGGGGTGAAGAAGAACGCGACGTTGAATAGTCTGAAGAGGATGAGCTGCGCGACTCTTCTCGTTTATTCTTGTCACTGCGCGCAGGACTTTCTTTGTTCCTATGTCCAGCCCTAGAATGGCGTTTCGCTTTCTCGTCATCGTCTCTCCTGTACTTGTCTCTCCGGCGCGATCTAAAATTAAAACAATGTAAACTAACAACTCACTTGTAAATTTTCTACACACAACCATTACTAGCACACACGCATGGAGAGTTATATTGTTAGCCAAGCAAAAGACAGTACCTCCTTCGTCTAAACTCTTCCTCTGACGAGTGGCTCTCCGATCGACCTCGAGACCTGGAGCGTCGCGACTTATCGCCGGAGCTTCCAGATGGGACGGAAACCTCTGAACGAACACTAACCGCCACCTCACTTGGGAGTAAGGCGACTTGGTTAGGCACTACACTGTGGAATATTTTCCCATGCACACCTATAACACCACAAAGGCAGAGTATTAAGGGTACGATGCAAGAAGCCTCAGACAGTGCTCCATTGTTTAATAACACAATGGACATGTCAGCATGAATTTCATTTTTGCATGCGCGTAACTTTTTGTTCGCATTTTCAGTGACTTTACTTCTCATCTAATGAAAATAAATTGACCCTATGAATTTATTCAACTAGTATGTGCTCTGAACTTTTCTCCTCGATCAGCGTTTAAGCTTCATGCATTAAGCAACGAGTTAATTTTCATTTCTTCGAATATTCATACACCCCTAATACCCATACAACCTTCGACCGCATGTGCCTAGCATTCTCAAAAATGTGTACAAAATTTCAGAACACAATTTATCGAAAATGCCTGCTGCCATTACCTAGATAGACACATAACACATTACAAAATACGTATCTTAATATGTATACCTAACTACTCTGTGAAACGCGCATAAGTAAAACACATGCATGACTTTCTGTCTGAATTACATAATTAATTGCTTGCATTGCTGCAGCATTGCAACGGCAAATATTAGTAAAGTGTATGAGATTAAAACTATTAAATATTCAGTGAGAACTGGCTAAATTATAAATGCCTGTAATCAATTTAACTTCATAACTACTGATAAGATCTTCTCACTCCAGTTCTTCCAGGTTTTGTTAACTAGTACACATTTTATAGTAGTATTTAATCAATGTTGCCGCGTTTATATTTAAGATAATTTTATAAATTTAATTGCACTTAATTATTCTCCAATAAAGGTATATTCAAATTTACAGTATAAATACACGAAATAGTCTGTTGTTCCTGTCACTTGCTCTCATTAACTTGCAAGTCATAAGTAGTAATATAATTAAGTTATAAACAAGTCAATGCTTGAGGTTTTCACTGGACATCACATTAGCTTGAAATGACTGGACTAACATTATTCTAAAAACAAGAAAATTGACTATTTACCAGTTAAATGAATAATTTCTGATATAGTGTCAGGATCACCAAATTTTCGATCCAGAGGTAATACTT
Organism: Anaulacaspis nigra; assembly: GCA_030264675.1. Classification (NCBI taxonomy): domain Eukaryota; kingdom Metazoa; phylum Arthropoda; class Insecta; order Coleoptera; family Staphylinidae; genus Anaulacaspis; species Anaulacaspis nigra. The sequence continues at coordinate 39,309 of JARJDV010002307.1, forward strand.
CTGAATTTGAAGATTTAAGATGAGACCTTCTTATTGCTACCTGAACTTCTTTCAGCTGTGATGTTTCAAACATAGTCATCACCCTCACTATTGTGCTATTGACCATATAGTCTAAAAATGAATAAAACCACTTTAAGAAATTTGGTTTAGGACACTGTTTCTTTATACATACCTTAGGCAAATAATCGTTTAGATGATGACCTTGTAGTAAATAGTAGATGAGCCAATATGCATTCCAGGATACACATCAAGCCAGCTGCTAAAAGCGCGGAATGTTTCAGATATTGATCGTTGCAGAGATAATTATAATAACGGCCAAACAAAGAAAATTGACCATAAATCCGAATGATTGGTTTTTGCCTGTACAAATGCTCTTTTTAAAACGTGTTAAAATTACCAGCAATTTTCCTTACCGGTCAGTTGCACAGAAACAATGTTACCGAATGTTACCTGTCGGGATTGCGCTACATAGACCTCCAGCACAATAGTTCGCACGTAGTTGGTGTACTTATTATTCACGGTCTTACGATGTAACACACTGTTCCAAACAACACACATGAAAATCCGATGATTGAAGGGCACTGACGCGATCACTACCATACGTACACACTAAAATTCATTACGCCTTTATCAGCTGTATCAGCCATAATCGCCATAATGGAATAGATGAAGCTTGTTGCTACCACAGCGCCAAGTTGATTCAAATTTACACGATTATTGTAATATTCATACATTTCTTACCATTAATCACCTAGGCCGTCATACTAAAATTATTGAATTTGATAACTAAATATGAATAAGGATATTAACCCATTTTCACCCAAGACCGCAGAAAAAGTTGGAAAGCGCAACAATCAGGTGGTAGTCCTGGCTAGCTCGCAGTTTACGTCGCTGATGAGTTGAGATCGATAATGCAAATGGGCGTAAATGGGTTGTATGCAGTTGTGCAGATGTGGTTCGTTAAGATTTACAATGGCTGCGGTGCTGTCAAAACCTCCGCCAAATTTTTGGATTTGACTACATAATGCTGCATAAAATGTTTTTCTATTTAATAATATGCTATAGATTTGCTGTTATTTTTGCCAGAACGGCATTATTTATTGTTTAAAATATTTTGTAAAAGAAAATCTATAGTCGTACAGTCTTTGGGTTGCAATATCTATGGCGCCGGCTTGGGTTCGAATCCCAGTATTAATATAGATCTTGAGTTATAAGATTAAGCAGATGTACAAAAGAAAAATCCATCTGATCCTGAACGACCCTCATCTGCCATGCTCGGCCGCGGCCGGCTGGTCGGCCAGCGCAGACTCACTGCCTTAAGTTTGCAAAATTATAAGATTTGTCGCCTGCCGAGTCTCATTTGCTGTTGCAGTGTCTTTTCATTCTTTTTTGACGCTTCTCCGTAATTCACCCTAAAACGCTAAAATCCAAAATAAAAGCAAGAAGTTAGGGCAGAAGTTAGTGGTGTTTAAGTCATAAACACCACCTTGTTTGTGATCATTTAAAATTTTCTCCTAGATTATTGCATCGACCACAACGGAGTTAAAATTAAAAATTTTAAATTCATGCAAATGCAGGCACGCTTTTAGAAAGAGGATGAACGGCAACATTTAAGCAGTATCATTAATAGTTTGGGATGAGGCAGTAACGTCTCAAAAATTCAATGTGATCCTGCACCAAATATCGTAGGACGAAATATTAACGCGCCAATCGGCGCATATACAATTTTATTCTGGGAGATTTTGGACAAATCTTGCCGATTGTAGCAAGCGGAAGAGTCGCTATAGTAAGCGCATCAAAAAACATGATTTAAGCGGACGGTGGCGCTCGGCAGGCAAGTGACGCTGGGGACGCGCGGTTTTGGCGCACGCATTAAAGAAAATCTTTATATCTTACGTTTGCGTTAACATTTTTACAAAATTCGAAAAAATTACAAGGA
>JARJDV010002319.1:0-11539 GCA_030264675.1 Anaulacaspis nigra
ACAAACAACAACAACAACAGCCAACGAACGAACGAACGATGCGCCCGCCTCGGCTATCTTTTCCCTCGTGTACGCCAACGTTGGCTGGCAGACGGGTCTGACTGACAACTTATTAGTCGCTCGCTGCGAACTAAACTACCGCAAGCAACGACGCGCGACAAGGTAATGCGGAAAACCAAATTGACGAAGGTGTATGGAGACGTTCTTAGCGAAAACCTATTATCTGATTTGGTGTTCGGTGTCACGCTGGCGGATGGCAAAACACGCGATAACAAAAACGCGAATTGACAGGCGAATATCAAAAAGAGCACTGGGAATAAAATCAACGTTGCACTGTATGCCTTGTTCCAATGAATTCATTCAATTTATAATATGCATATGTTCGTTTAAGTACCTTCACGTCAATTGGATGCAATCACACTACACTCGAATGCACTTAACCGTAATTTTTCCATACGCGGGACAATTTATTTTCCGGGGTGTGTATTGCATATATCAAAGTCAGAACTAACAAGTACGTAATAAACAATTGCGCGCACTTAACAAAAAGTGCAAGAGCGAAAGCGAAACCCCCTTCGAACCATTTAGTTGTGCTTTATTAGGCGCAACTCGTTTACAGCCAAGCGCACAGCAACAATGCCACCCTGCATATTATCCGCAATACGCACGCGATATATTTCATCATAACGGGAACGCGGCTGTTATCGTCCACTTGAAAATATAATAATAATATCTCAATACACGGCTTGTATGACTTCTGCATGTAGACACCATTTTGACGCGATACAAATTTCGGTTATATATATAGGTAGATATTGCACCCCTTGTTTAATGCATGCACCACCTTAATGTGCAACGAGTATCGCTTGATAGAGGTAACAATTCCTGATTGAGGGTTCGGCCTGTTTAGCACTAGGCAGACAACAACTACTTTGGGGATGCAATTGCCCATGCGTGCGTGCGCTCGCTAACAAATTACACGTTGCGTTTCAGCCGACCGATTGCCGTGCTTTTTACGTACGCGTTTAGGGTTGTTGCAAACAGCAAACGTGTAAATTGATGCAAAATGAACGTGTAAAAGGCAACGCGGACAATGTTGCCCTGCTTTTTTACACACAACCCCATATTAGGGTTGACAGGAAGGCGGTGCCTGTTTGGCAAAGAAATTAACAATTTTAACCCCAAACGCGGGCAATTGAATTCAAGGGTGACGCACATGCACTCTCAGCACCCATCAAATAGACATAAATTGAGATTATTAGACGCATTGAATGCTTGTTAAACGCGAAATGAGCACCAATTAGCATCATTATTGAGTTATATGCGATTACTTTCGAAATTATCGCGCTGTAATAATTAACCGACTATCAAATTATGTAAAAGCCCAAGACATAAATTGGTGCATAATGAACGTAAACTTAATATGAGCGTCGCCGCTTAATAAGATTTCTTTTCGCTAATGCTCCTGGCGTACGCGCCAAGGACAGTAATTTCGCGAACGTTTACCTTTTACAGCAGTCTTTTGAGTGTGTGTGCGTGTTCGCGGCGCGGAGGCGGCAGGATGCGCTTGCAAAAGATTAAATGAACAAGTCTAGAAAAGTTAAAGCGACACCATCCGCGACTAAACAAGTACACAAGAGATACAACTACTACATTTCAATCTGTGCGAATGTGTATCTTAAGCGGTGGTGCGCGGCTGAAAGGAGTGGGGCCGCCGCCTCTTCATTCCCGCGTATGACTCTAAATGCCTTCGCCGACACGTACGCGCCAAAGAAGTGGAGCCGCCATCGCTGTCGGATGGCACGCAGCTCTGCCGCCGTCTCTGTCTGCGTGGAGCGCGCACGCTGAGCCACCCTTCGAGGGGGGCGAGAGATAAGACATCCCGATCTGCGTTACGGAAACGAAGGCAGCCAGCCAGAAACGAGCGATAAGGACCTTTTCGGTGGAATGCCGGCGCGCGCCCGTCGAGGTGTGCGGAGGCGCCCGTGTTTGTGTGCGCGGGTTACGCTTCGCTATGCGGCGGTGGCGGCAGCGGCAGCAGCAGCACAAGGGGTACCCACGCGCGCGCGACGCCCTTTTCTGTCTGCCTATCTGCCGAGAGGGCTCACCGCACCGTCGCCGCCACCGTCGTTTGTTTGCCTGCGCGTCGCACTTTATGTATGCGTGTGCATAACCGAATTTGCTTGGCAAACATTTATTTTATCATCTTGCGCCGTTGAGCGGTCGCGCACACCATCATCATCGCGAACGCAGCCCGGTGTGGTATCGATACACGCTATGCCGCCACCTTGGCGGCTCTCGTCACCCGATTGCATGCAATGCACTGCGTTATTACACGCTCGCACAATGCCCGAACATTAATCTATTAACAAAGGAGAAGCGTGCATATGGGATAAGTACGTACAGCGACGTCCTTGCTTTTTCGGTAGCGCTAAAAATTTTGTTATTAACGCGTCAGTGCACGATAAATAAATTTCCGACGGAGCGGTCCCCTTTACGGATTGCATCTCAGAGTGCCACGGCACGTCGATGGTGGTTGAGTGAGTGAGTGGTGGGTCTTTATCGGTAGCATGCATTTGGTGCATCAAAAGGTACAACCAAAACATAAATGTGTGTGGATGTGGATATGTTCGATTTTTTCATCTTTTCAATTATACGGTACAATCTAAACGTTTTCGCTCGAGTGCATTGCTTGAAAACATTTTTTGCTTTGGCTTTGGCCATTCCATCCGAACACATGTCGGCTCTTGTTCGCAATTTATAAGCTCTATTTTTATGATAAATGTCCCATAAAGACCCCATTTTCATCGCCGATATTCCACGCGCATTGTACGTTCCTAATTTCAATATCGATATGTGTGGCTTATTTATGAATGTGTTTACGCGTTCGTTGCAGTTGTTGACTTGGACGGTTTGAACTCGGACGAGACCAACTCGGGTGACAACTCGAATGCGGGCAGCAGCGCCGGCCCCGACGACGACCAGGCGCGACTGCGTCTCAAGCGCAAACTCCAAAGAAATCGCACGTCGTTCACCAACGATCAGATTGATAGTTTGGAAAAGGGTAAGTGATGCTGGCGTTGAGTGCGTGCAATTATGGCCGAGGCATAATTGGTAATGACTTTAACGAGTGAAGATTAATGAGGCAATCATGCCGAGTCATTTAAGTCATTAAAAGTTTGGCTGGCGTGCAATAATAATACATTTTGCGTGTGAAATGGTTTTGCAGAATTTGAAAGGACGCATTATCCGGACGTGTTCGCACGCGAGCGACTCGCGGCGAAGATCGGCCTGCCCGAGGCGCGCATCCAAGTGTGGTTCTCGAATCGGCGTGCGAAATGGCGACGCGAGGAGAAGCTGCGTAATCAGCGTCGCGGCGCGCCCGCACCTGCCGACCATCCTGGCCCCGCCGCCTCCCCGCCGCGCTTGCAAACTTTCAACAATGCGTCGTCGATGTACTCGGCGATTCCGCCGCCAATGTCAATAGCAGACTCGTACAGGTACGTGTGCAACTTGTAACTTATTCGCGCGCGTTTAACCGACGTTTTTTACGAATCATTTACCTTTTTAGCGCACCAATGACTTCAATGTCGTCGTTCTCGCATACGAGTTTGAACACGGGCATGGGACCATCACCGGGTGCTTGTCTGCAGCAGCGTGACAGTCCCAGCATGGGTGGTGCGATGACCGGATACTGCATGGGCAGACCCAGTTATGACTTGGGTATTGGTTACGGCTCCCGACCGTCTCCCTGCTCACCAGCGCAACCATATCAGATGAATGGACATCAATACAATACGAGCGGTTCGTCATCGACGGGTAAAATACCCAACTCAATCATCACGATTAAATGCAACATTGTTACATAGATTTTTGGTTTTAGGTCTGATATCACCGGGAGTTTCGGTACCCATTGCGGTACCAGGTCAACCCGACATGTCCGCGCAGTATTGGCCGCGTCTACAGTGACCTTGGTGGGCGTAAAACGTCGCAACAATTCACTAATTAACATTTCTCTTTGCTGGATAACCTTATTAGACGACTAACTGAAACTTCAATGTGCAGCGTCCAAATTCACAAATGTCTCGAGTAATTGTTCAACTACCCAACACATAGCGAACAACTTACTTACTGTGTCTACCTACGTTGTTGGCCAACCATGCGATCCGTACTCATCATTTAGTTAATGTACGAATAATTTTTGTAGCAATATTAATTTATTACTTAACATGTATGTATCGTCATCGTTGATGACCCAAATCACTTAAGGCATAGATGTACTTGATTGTGACTGATTTGATTTGTCTCTTTTTGTAACGAGATCCAATCCAAAGAGTTGTATAATTTTATATGATACCTAAATACTAATGAATGAACTCTCCTGCTGGATGTGTGTATCGATTCTAAGTTCTATATAATTAAGTGAATGCAGCCATGTTCGTTATGAAACCAAAAATTTAACAAAGTGTAAATACTTCCTTCCACTGAACACTTTGCCAATATTATGAATATGTAAAGGACGAACATATTGTAGATATAAATACATATCTCACGAATTCAAGAGTCTTTGGTTCGCATTGCATTGGCAAAATGAATTCATTATTTTTCGCAATTAGGTAATTGGTTATGTTCGGTGCCGACGATATTTGTGTGATGTGATTCAACATTTTTAACAAATTGTAAATTACCTTTAAGTATGGATGAACAAATGTTTTCTATGTCCAATTAGTTATAATTAATATATTGCAGATCGAAGCATTCTTATCGATGTAAAATTATTTCAATGAAATATCAATTTCAATGCGCATAAGAAAAATACAAATGAATTCAATTACTTACATTAACGATGATTTTGAATTACACCCTCACGATCTCTATTGCACAAATCCGTCTTCAGATTCCTAAGATATCGATTTGTTATGTTAATAATAACTTTAATCTTATTGTTAATTCGTTGCTCCAAATTTGTTATAATTTGTTTACAATTACGTTGCTAACTATTCAGTTGTTAATAAACAACGACAGTTTTCAACCTGTATTACGCTTTAGAAAATAAAACGCAATAGTATACCTAGCGCCCTCTGATATTATTCGGTAAACTTATGTTACATCATGTGATCCACGACATTGGCAGGCCTACAACATTAGAACATATAACATGACGTGTGCATTTCAATAAAATTATTTTGTGTTGCTCCAATTTTACGAATAAAAATTACACAATTTAGTATATCATGAGTGAAACATCAGCCGCCAATAGTACGGCAAAGGAGCCAGCTGCAATTGCGACTCAACCAAATGGGCAAGAAGTATCAAACGCCACAAATGTAAGTGCATAATCAATAAGATTTATACTATATATAGGTTATTTCCTAATTGATTTGATGAGCTAATTATTGAATAATGTACGCTTTAGGGCCAGCCACAGGCGGGCGCTGAAAATCGCCAGCCAACACGGATGGAGTCTGCAATGGCAATGATCAAATCACTTCTTATTCGGGCTATGATAATCTATTTTGTCACATCATTCTTTAGAAAATCAGCCACACCAACCACATCACCCACAGGAGCAACACCATCAGTTGCAGCTAGAAACATGTTTCCTAATGGCACTTTATACACACTTCATGTGTATTTATCTGAGCAAGAAGAAATGCTGGACTTCAAATTGGATGACAGATTTTGGATTGAAGAAGGTCTAATGTATGGAGACTGGTCAAGTGGTCCAAATGGTGATGGCTCATATGCGTTTGAAAAAGAAATTCCAATTTCTAGTCACATGAGAAATAATGGATCTTTGTTTTTGCACACATTTGTCACCAAGTATGGTGAAAGCCCAGATCCAAAGTCCAAAAATTATGGTAAAATGTTCATATCATCCTCTTACAAGCAATTGAATAGGTAAATATTGAATTGAGTTAAATAAGCATTTGGTTCAAATGTTGTTGGTTTTAGATTCAAAAAGTTAAAATCTACTGGCCGTAAAAACCTTATCACTGGTGAATCAGAAGGTGAAGTAATTGATGAAGGAAAAATTGTCTCACATTGGCATCCAAATATTACTATTAATCTTGTAACTGATCAAACAAATTGGCAGTATGGAGCAGTGCCTGCGCCCTTAGATGAATACATCAAATTCGTAGATAATGGGAAAATGTATAAACCAGTTACATTTGTGAATGATTACTGGAATATGGCAAAAGACTACAAACCTCTGAATGAGTCTTATTCTTTGCAAATCGTATTCCATCCTCTGAGCTTTTTCAAATTTCAATTGTACGCCGCGCAGAAGATTCGACAGCAATGGAATTGGTTCCAAGATGATGTCGAACAAACAGATGAAGAACAAGATACACTTAAAGAAACTTTGTTGGAAACCAACCCCTATTTGTTGGGTATCACCATTGCTGTGTCCATCCTGCACTCAATATTCGAGTTACTCGCATTCAAAAACGATATCCAATTCTGGAATAATCGCAATTCACTAGAAGGCCTCTCGGTTCGTTCCGTTTTCTTCAGCGTGTTTCAGTCGCTCATTGTCCTACTGTACGTCTTAGATAACGATACTAACACAATGGTGCGCATTTCATGTTTCGTGGGTCTAGCGATTGAATTGTGGAAGATTCAAAAAGTTGTGGATGTGAAGTTTGAAAATAATTGGTTCACAATTACTGATAAAGGGTCCTACATTCAAAGCTCCACCAAGCAGTACGATGAGCTCGCATTTAAATATCTGTCATGGCTGTGTTTCCCACTGCTCGCCGGCTACAGTGTATATTCGCTATTGTACGTTGATCACAAAGGCTGGTATTCGTTTGTGCTCAATATACTCTATGGCTACTTGTTAACGTTCGGCTTCATAATGATGACGCCACAATTGTTCATCAACTACAAGCTGAAATCGGTAGCGCATTTGCCGTGGCGAATGCTTACGTACAAATTCTTAAACACGTTCATCGACGACATGTTCGCATTCGTAATCAAAATGCCCACCATGTACCGGCTGGGCTGCTTCCGTGACGATATCATCTTTTTGATATTCTTGTACCAAAAATGGATCTATCCAGTGGATAAAACGAGGCGTAATGAGTTTGGATACGTCGAAGAGGAGAAGAAGCCTAACGAAGATGCACCTGCGATCGAAGACAAGAAGACTCAATAGATAACTCAAAACCGAATACTTGTTGCATTTTCACTTGTATACATATTGTAGATCTTATCTGCTAATAATTATACATTAATTATACCTCATTTACCATAATGTATTTATAGGCAAAATGATGCGAGGCATCGTTTTCGGTTTTGAACTGGGTTGCGCGAAATGTGCAGCAATCGGTTGTTTGATTGTGCAGATAATGAGATATACCTGAGTGGATTGTTTTCAGTGAGCAAGTATATTTGTTAAAATGCATTTTCCGAGACGAATTATGATGTCCGATGTGTTTGTAATATACTATTGATGTCTTGTTATAGATAAGTCAATGTGAGACTATATGTATGTACATTGTGGTGGCTGTGTTCGTACAGTATATATAAATATTGCGAAAATGTCGACATGGAACATTTTTGGGTTGTTTCTGATCTTAAGAGAAATAAAAATATCGTACCTATGCGTAAATATTTCAATTATTTTGCCTACATCGCTTAAGTAGCTTACTTAAGCTCGTTATTTTTATATTGCGATCAACAAATGTAATTTCTAAATGAAAATCACTTTAATGTATCTGCAATAAGCGTGAAATATGTGGCTGCTAATATTTTGTTGAACGTTTGCCTCGTTAATATGACGATGCATTTAAAAATAGAACTTGAAGAAACATAAATTACTTTCAATCAGTGTGTAACGCCATTAAAGTAATACGAATGAATCCAGTCAAGTGTGTAGAATTTGTTGTTTTCTTGTAGTTGTTTTTTCGAATGCGGCACGTATAATAATTTCAAATATATGTTAATCTTTTTAGACGGTGAATCGTATGCTCAATGGACATGCAATGTTTTCTACGAGTGAAAGTAGAATGCGTGTTTTATGCAAGCACTTTTGTTACTGCGGGTGTCTTGAAACTTTTGGTGAAGGAGTTATAATTGCACCTTAAATAGTATTTCAAGTCTCTTGTGATAATCATGCTAAATAAAAATGTTGTAATCTGAGAGCTCTAACTAGAATAGCAACTATCCATAAAGAGTTGTGTCCACTTGGAATTCGAATGTTGATTAGAAATGCATTTTATGTAATTTACCAAACCGTTAGTATACATAGAGGTCATCATCACGAGGCATTGCCTTAGGTCCTAAACCTCAGCGAGAGGCAGAACGAGGCGCGCAAAGAAGCGCAATCGACCTCAGCTTCGAACGCTGCTCGATAGTCGATGCGTAATTGAAATTCCAATACCAAACGAATGCCAAAACGTGAAACACGACGATCATACAGACTGTCAGCACACAATAGCTGCGTGGTGCTCCTCATGCTCCTGACGTGTTCAGGATTCAAATTGGCTACTTGGCTAGTGCGCGTTGTATGTTATCCCAAAGTCGCGCGCGCAATTGCTGCTGGATCGAATACGTGTACTACGTGCGTGCGGTCAACTCCGCTTGGCCTACGGCATATTTTCTTATTTCGAAACGCTCCACGAAAAGGAATTAACTCGCTAGAGAGTGGCGAATGCCCAAAAGCAAGCACGGAAAAGTCATCCAATGAGCACTGCATTTCCTTGAGCATTTACAACATAATAAAACGTCGCAAACCAAACGAGTCCGATGATTGTTTTTGGTACGAAACGCGTATAAATTTATCACCACCGGCCGACCACAGTGATTGCTTGTGCAGAGAGCATGAAATGTGTTTTTCTAATACGCATTTCCCTGACATACGCAAACATGCCGTAATCGAATTTTCCCAATGCAATGCAACACTGTTTGTATTTTGTTTTGTTTTTTGCAATAAATTCCACATTCAACTGCATGCAAGTGCGTGCACATGCAGCATGCCTCACTGCATTACACCGAGTCGTGTAGGCCTCTACCTTTATGCCAACCAGTCGGTCAACTCGGGGACTTAATACGGCGCGCGAGCTAAGTAACATCAGCAAAGTTTAAGTCGCATACCAACAGCCGAGCCTTTGCGCAGTCCAAGTCACAACATCGCGATTACTGTATCGCCGCATCGTGGTCGCGGTGGACGTTCGCTCCTTGCGTGTATCATCTTTTCCATTTATAATTATTTGTACGCGTTTAAAATGTGCTAAGGAGGAGTGTACCAAGGTGCGCCTCTTAGATCATCCGGCGTATTTGCTCAATAGAAATCACTCAACTTTTGTGTCTCAAACTGTTTAAAAGTGTTATTGGATACATGTAAACACAACCTTTCTGCACGGCTGAATGAAATATGTGAGTTCACCTCAAGCCTCGACGATAATATTTGTTTATCATTACAGTCTTGTTTGTAAATTTACCTTGGAACAAACAAAATTAATATTATCATGCATCAGAACATTGGATCATACTGCGCGCTTAACTATTTTTGTATGCTTAATCCAGTTCGAGGTAAATTTCCGCTTATCAGTTATCAGGCTATCGTTAAAAATAGCCCATATGTACCTGTCAAAGTAAGGTAAATATTATAATAAATATTCACCGACAACATAATGAATTGGCCAATGATTGTTTTGGTTAAGAACGCCGCATTTTAAGTGCGTTTCGGTTCGTGCGAAACAAAAACTTATGAAATTCATGTTGCAATTTTGTTTTGTTATGATACGCATTGGGATTTAAATGGAATTAAATTATTTAATGTGCACCAGTGTGTAATCATGTGTACAGCGAGCCATGATAAAGTTGAAACAATTCGTTGGTTTAGTTTGGCCGTAATTAATTTTTAATTAAGGCTTGATCTCTTGATTACCCAATATTTTGCTCTAGGTTCATAATTAAAATACCACGAAACACGTATAACGCATGCAGTTTGGAAACGTTTATAACGAGCGCATAAAATTACAGACGTATGTTGGTGCACTAATTTTGAAATTTCAAATATTTACTCTGCGATATATTGCTTCATCTACATTCAGTGAGTGTAAATGTTTCTCAATTAACCGAAATCTGAAAGATACGTCGAAGGTAAATAGCTTTGAACTGCCTTATCAATATTTATCCAGTTAACGAATTATTTACCTTTGAAATGCGCCTAAAACCCCCAAAGAATATTTTATAGGTTACGTGTTTTACTTTTGTTTTGATTACCATTTATGTAGGAAGAGAGCCTCCTTTATTTACTTTACATATATATTAGCACTCGATTGCACCTGCCCGCGTGAATACGAATGAGGCGAGGTTTGAGGTTTCGATTAAAATTCAATGCTGATGAAGACCTTGTAACGTTTTCAATCAATATGATATTAACATGATTTGTTTATACAATCGCATTCCACAAAAATGGTAGCATAATTCGCATGAAAAAAGTGTCGAGAACAACTATTCGAATAATGTGTATAAACACCGTTTTGCTATTTGAATAATTAAAAGGTAAAATGGCAAAGGAATGTTGTTGATTTGCAATAAATTTTTTTGCGCAATGCGTACAGTTAGATTTGTTATGAAAGACGCCAAGAGCTTTAGACATTGACTGCATATATGAATATGCTTATTGATTACAAATAAATGCGGTGCACCTTTCTCTTTCGTTACTTTCATGCGTACATATAATTGCTTCGTTAACATTGTGCTCGTCTGGCGAGCAACAACCACTATTTAATTAACGCGCAAATCACCTCAGTACTACAACTCGAGAATATTTGAACATTTCTTAGCATTTGCAATTATTATAGATGGATAGCTAGTTAGGCAGATAGCAAACGTGCGTGTGCTGTATGTTAATTTATACGTAGATTATTATGCATTAGCAGCTCGATGCAATTATGCAAATACAAATCGTTTTCAATGATGATGATGATGATGATGTGTGCGATGCTTTGAAATCATTTTTCAACTGGCAAATCCACTATCCTCTGCCGAGTTTTTTGTTAAAAGTTCATCCTTTACTGTAGTTTCCACACTTATTCTGCTAACTACCCTCTTTCGAGAACAATATTACTCAGCAATATTTACTTAGCCCCCAAATGCATCTTGGGTCGTCTCCACCCCGTGGATGAGAGGCGGCAACGCCCACTCTGGAAATAGTTAGCACTTCAAATTACGTCATGTATCATCTTAAAATTATTATAAATAACCGAGTTACGTAATTTCTTGATCTGCGTTTATAAAAATGTATTTGCGATGGTCACGATAATTCGAAAACAATTCAAATCAATTTCCAAATGATTTAAAAAATAGTAAAGGTTTGAACACAAAATTTCAGTTTTATTTTCTTTTCAAAATTTCTTTCAAAAGCAAATTCAAAATCAATCGTTCATTTATTAACTTGTGTCACTATAAATAATTCGTGAAAATATAGTGATGATCAAATAGATAGTTCCTGACCACCGGAATTGGAAATTTAGCGCAAATAGAACGCAGATGCATTGAAAATAGCAATAACTTTAGTTCT
>JARJDV010002323.1:0-11233 GCA_030264675.1 Anaulacaspis nigra
AATTAATCAATTATTTGAATCCATATCTGATGTTCAATTAAGTTGTGCGCTGCATTGCGATGCACTTGAGGCAGGAGATTGTATTGCGGTCGTGGTGTTGTTTAAAATAATGCATTACAGAATGCATCCGACCGAAAATGATTATTATTAATTAATTAGGTATTGATTGACTTGTATTGATTGGCGGGTAAACGTGAAGCATACGCGGCGAGTTCAAGTGGTTCGTTCGCTATGCACTCGATTCGCAGGCTGTGTGCGAGTGTGTGCTGCATGCATGCATAACGAACGAACGCGATACGCAATTAAAAATGTTGAATAATTTCAATTAAGCACAGCATGTTTGTTTTGAGCAGCGAGCGCCCATATGGTTTGCGAACCGCTTTGAAGTTTGTGCGCACCGCATGAGATTCACGTTAAATATGCACACACGTTACGTCCGTCCGTTCGTTCGCTCGCTCGCTGAATATGCCTGCTGTGCAGAATGAAAGTCAATTTGCGAATCAATAATAAATTCAATTATCTCGCGTACGAAGCGATTTGTATATGATGTTTGCTCAATCCGCTTGCCATTCACTCTCTTCGCGCGCACCGCGTTTGACTTTCACAACAATTGCAGATCATGTCAATCAATGCATTTCTTTCCTTTCTTGCCGCATTAATTTTGCATTATACCAACAATAGTTATTTCCTATTCACCCTTTACGTTCCCCATTTCCTGACAGTTATGCCCAAGTGCGAAAAGATAAATCACTTTCAACCCTTTCGCAAAAAGTTTTATGTGGCGTCGTTTTTATAAAACGACTTTAAAAGTATGAATTTCTAGTTGAAACTAGTTTTTGAAATTGGTAACTCATTAATGAATCAATAGATTATTATAACAAATTGTGCATGGATACTGGAACGAATTCATAGAACGCGTAACCGAGTGAAACAACTAAAAATTGATCAATTATTCAGCATATAATTGCATTTAAATTATTCTATGCATATGCAAACATGTTATTCATGTTTTTTTCAGCTCGAGCGCGCTCGCAACTAAACGCGCTGAATAAAATAATACGTGCATGTGTGTTTTAGAGGCGCGCACAACCCTTATGCAAAGCGAGCGTAGTTAGAATATTACATTACGAGTGTTTATAATCTGCGCGCGAAAAATCGATTCGAACGTAAGCACCGCGGCACGCACGCAACATTTCGAGCAACGTGTTTATAATATCGGAAAATGAGTACGTACATAAGTTATGCGATCTTTAAATGGCGTCGAATGGCATTCGGTTATGATTTAAGAGTCGAGTTAGTGGCGCATAAAATTAAGCCGGCAACACCAAACACGCGCCCTGTTCTCCTTGACTACCGTAAGGAGCCGAGCTAAGCGAGTTAATAAAACGGTAATATTTTCTTTATCGTCGCGCGTTTTCCTCCCCCTTTACTTTCAACATTCATTGTGACTGCCAACCCCGCGTTTCAGTATTTACCCAACAGTTGCAAACTGTGGAACGCCAGGACGAAGGAAGAAAATGCGTTTTCCCTCCCTATGACACGCAATCACTCGCGTTACATTGTGTGCTCTTTCATTTGTTCTTTGCTTCACGCTATACTTCTTGCCAAAAACACCGTGTAGTGAAAATGTCTAAATATGAAGTGAAAATTACAATATATATATATAGCACGCACGAGGGTAGTTGAATAAATATGTTGAAAGACATAACGGCGTAAAGACGGGGGTTGTTTGCCGCACAACTTGAAATATCAACGCTAAAAGTGTTTCGCTTTTCATTCGCGTGTATCTGGCATTCCGTACATTTCAATAGAATTTCAATGCGCTCGCTCACTTGAGAAGAAACACGCAGGAAGCTGGCAATGTGTTTTTCACATTTTGCAATTTTGCATAAGTACTTATTTCATCAATTACACGATTGGACCAACTGCCTGTCTGCCATTGCCGATAGATCGTAAATATAATTAAAGACTTTCCGGCTGTGTCCGCCTGCAAATGATGGACGCCCGAGTTGTATAGATAAATATAGACTAAGAAACTTTCCGGGGGGCGGCTGTCGGCTGCCTAGTTAACTGCATTTGAATGGTGGTCAGCAAACAAGTTTCCTATTACTTGTTGCAAATACGTAAACTCTATGTCTCTTTGTGTCGCCAAAGCCGCAAGCGCCAATTCCTTATGGATAATTGATCACAGTCAAAGTTCTTGCGGATAATTGACCGCAAATGTCTGGTCACTGCATGTGATGTTTCTCTTTCAAATTTCCATTTTCCCACCATAAATTAGTAAGCAAAATCCATCTAAAACAAAAGGATTTTAGCATAGTAAGAAATATAAAAACATGAATAAATATTAATGAGCGGTAAAATAAAAATTGTTATGAAGAAGTTGTTGGTAAAGTGCCAATTGGATTTCTCATTCTGACACTGAATTGGCAACGAAATGAATTGTATTTTCCGCAATAGAGTGGAGACATTGGTTCGGCCATCGTGGCGCCATCGACCATGAAACTTCTTGTGATTTTGCTTTTGTTATCAAATACGACGAGATTGCATTAACAAACCAGTCACCCTCTTGTTCATCTTTGCAAGTGACCAGCACAGCAGCAAGAGCAGAGTTCGTCGTCGTCGGTGGCATTGTTTCGGCATCCCCTAAAATACGCTCGGACTAGCAACCATATCATTATTATTGTCACTTGTCATTAAACTTTATGTGCAAATTCCGGCCGGGGTTATGGATTGTCAGTCTCATGACTCTCTGAACAGTAGAAAGGGAGCTTGAGCTTTGGAGCTATTTCCACTTTGCTAGCTCCACAGAACACACATAAAATGCATCGCATATTTCCATACGATGATGGATTTTTCGATGGAATAACCTTTCGCCTCCCTCCGCTTTCTTCTGGCTGCGGTTCCTTCGCCGAAAATAGATGTGTGTTTGCAGAGTGGAAATCTGCGAGCGTACAACCGGAATGATTGCTCCTGCCGTGCCGCTAACGCTATGCCAATGGCAATCGTGGCAGTCAGAACGCAGAAAAATGAGAACAAGAAGAAGAAAAAGTGGTACATATACGCAGAGTGACACATATATACGTGCACATTGATTTCCACGTGTTGGTGGCAGTGGCGGTGGCGGTAGTGGTGGTTTTTGAGCGAACTGCCAAAACTCGTTGGCTGCCGAAACGAATCCTTTCCTTCTCATGCATTCGTCCTGTTTGATTTTCTTTCTTTCCCGCACAAGATGTGCACTGCTCCTTGCTTCCGGACCATTCTTCTTCTGCTCGATTCATTCGCTCATTCCCTTACTTGCTGCTTGCTTCGATTCGGAGTCGAGTCGAATTATTTTTTAACTTTGATTGCCTTGCCATCATCATCCATTCACGTAAGGCGCAACCGCATCGGTCCTAATAGACCGTTTTACCTTCCATCATCGTCATCGTCATCCTTATCGCTCGCTGCGATCGCGAATAAAGGATAATCATTTATCATCACCGATTGCTTTTACTTTCACTCGTTTCCCCAGCTTATTAAGCGATCACTACTGTTGTGATGAAATTTCTATTTTACTTTCAAAACTCCGCAAGTACTTTGCATGTAAATGAACATTTCGCTTATCATTTGCTAGTTTAATTGCTTCTTCATCACATGTAGTGTCTAATTAAATTTCGCCGGCAGCTAGCAAATAGTTGTTGATTAAGTTTCAATGTTATTAATATCTTGTTAAACTTTGCTGAGCATAAATTGTGATATTTTGCTTCTTATTTAATTACAACTTGCGACTAAGTACTCGGTCTAAAAGAAAAAAGTAATAAAGTTTGCAAATAGTTGTGAATCAGTTAATAGTCGCTGGAGAGATGCAAGTTTATGATGAATATGCATTCATTTAAGTGCATCATTATAGTCGCAAATAGCTGGCGCACGTATGATGAAGATTGTGATCAGACTAAAATAAAGTAAAGAGTTTACCAAACTAAAAATAACTCTGCATCAGCATTCTTCTCAGCGTAAAGTATAAAATGTTACTATGGTAACCAGTCTAACATGCGAGACATTGTAATTTTATGTTGTTCAATGCATCAGCATTAGAAAATATGTGCATCCTATAGTGGATAAATATTTAAAATGTTGGCAAACATAAGCATAACCTTGGCAAAGTACTAAAATATGCTAAAAGATAATTTAATAATTTTGAAAAATGTACGTAAATTCCACATCGATTTATAGCGAAAAAAATATTTCGGTAGTCCTAAATAAATATTTTAGTCACCAGTTGTAAAATGACTGTTTCGGTATGTTTGTTAGAAGAAAGTTTGTAGGTATAAAGTGAGATTTCCATTCAGGATTTGCAACATTGATGCGTGTTATGCATACATTTTATGTTTAAAACATGGTAAAATGACGAAACGTGGAAACGAGGGGTGCGTTCGTGTCATTACGCGTGTACGTGAGTTGCGCCAATATAAGTTTCGCGCAAATATTTGTTTGTTGGCTCAGTGCTTTCGCAATATGAAGATACGCAGCGCATGGAAATAAAAGCTGCGAGAATTCCGCATGCACATACTTACTGAATATGTATGTCGATATTGAACGACAAAGTTGCTCTTTATTTCTGAGAATAACCAGGTGAAATCCGCACGTATTTAACTCAAACTTATTCATTTCCATGCTTGAAAAAATCTCCACTTTGCGCGTGCTGCAAAAGAGTAAAAACTTACGTGAATTCCACGGAATAATTGCAAAAAAACCTAAGTATAAAACAATCGAGAATTTTTATAAAACTTCTAGAGTGTATACTTTTTTCATTAATTATAGTTTTCTCCCTGCTTCGTCATTAAAAATCACGCAATATTCTATTCGTTCATCGTTCCAAAGGTTATTTGTGCGGACGTGCTTTTAATCGCTTCCATCGAAAACGCAGCTTGCTATCAAAAAGGAATTACTTAAATTATTTTCTTGCATGACACCCACCTTTTTCAGCGCCCTCTCCGATGGGGGCGATAAGGGTTGTAGTGAATATAAAACCCTCTGTATAAATATGTGCAGAATGCAGACGAAAAGTTGGAGAAGAAGTTGGAAGCAATCTGCATGATAATCTCACTTTGGCTCAGTTCTTCTCTTCGAGTTCTTCATTCCTGATGGCATTCTTTGCGTTCGTCCTTGCGTCCTCCAGCTGTCCATTCATCCTCCATATGCAGACTCCAACTCAAACTTTGCGATATCGAATCGAACCAAATCGAATCAAATCGAACCGCAGCATCCATTGCGCTAAGATGAAGAAGAATTTGCAAATATTCGCAAATAGAAATCACGAGAAGCGCCAGCGTAAACTTTTCCTATCACTGCAACCGCATCTCTTCGTTCTCGTTCCAGAGAAGAATGTAATCCTTTTATCCTCACTATAATACGCCCATCATAAGAATGAAGAAGACTTGGAAAGTTTGCATGAATTCTTTTTTTTTCTACTTCTTTTTCCCGTTCTCTTTCTGCAAATTAACAAATGCGCTTGCTTAAATTGGAAAGCACTCTGCGCGCTAAGGTGTTAGCAATGATTCCTTTCTTTTTTCTTTTGCTTTGGGAGACCAAGCGAGTCGTTAATGCTTCGAACTGCTGATGTGGCATTATCGCAAATTGAATGCATGCGTATAAAGGTTGAACGTAATGGCACGTTTGACATCAGCGTGTGATTCTCAACGTAGAAGAATTGTTTTTTCGACGCCGTTGAAGAATGCTTAAGAAGGCAAAAGGGTAATAATACAACAACCATAAGCATATATGACGCTTCGAGCAGAACGTGACTGGGATGAAGAATCCTGCAACGCAATTTTATTGAATGTGTCCCTTATTCTTTTGCTGCGTGTCGTTTGTCCGCCCGGACAACAGAGGTGCAAAAGAAGAAAAACACGTAGCTGCTGGAAGTTGATATGTAATTGGAAGTAAGCTCCTTTCACCCCCCTTCGCAGTCGAGGGACGAAACGTGACTGATGAACTGCTCAATGTGTCATGATGTATTGTCCTTCGTGCATTATACTCTCGCCATGCAATTGCAACCTGCGAAGCATTAAAACAAATACAGTCAGTCGTCTCTGCAAGGACTAATTACGCTTTAGTGAAACAGAACACACGTGTGATTAAATACATATTTGTTTCGTTTCCACGTGGCCTCCGTGTTTGATAAAGGTACGGATTATATGCTTAATATTTGCGCACAAGTTTTGTCCGTTTTGCGAAGCTTTAACAATCCAAATAGCTACATTAAAATACAACGCAGAAGGAGCACAGAACAGTCGAGAATAAATAGGAATACTTTGACCCTCGTATTATCCTTGAACGATCCATTCATCAGTAATATATCAGCAGTTTGTGCGCTTCCCCCTAATAATAAATACATCATTCAATTATATGTTATTCCTCTTCCTCTCTCGGCTTTCATAATTTAAGCGAACTTTAAATAATGATAAGTAAAGTTGGTCAGATTATTGAGTAGCCGTTCGGTTTGATTGTTTCGAAACGCTTAAGGAGGATTAAAATATACGATATCATCTCGATTGATCCTTAATCGTAAATCATTAAAAGCGTAACGCGCCCGAATGAGAAGAGGGAAGAGACGCGAGGGAAAGCTGATAAGCCGTTGATTTATTGCCGACGTTGTTGCGTTTCGAATGTGGAAAAATTGCGCACGCTTTAAGCACAATCGCAAACTCAAACTAGAAAAAGGACTTCATTTAACTGTGATTAATCCGCATGCGTCTGATAAGCATTTATAGATTAAATACGGCAATAAATAAAATTCCTATGCGCGCTGCTCTTCCCGCTCGTGTGCGCTTTTTCTTGCGCTCGTTTTTATTTTAATTGCGCGCGCGAGGTGAAAATTATCCTCGCTGCGAAAAAAGAAGGACAAGGACAAATCGTTTCTCGTGCGTTAATTCCATTTGAAGGATGCGTTCTATAAATCTGGATAATTGTTATCAGAGTGGCGGCGCGAAGAAGAAGGACGGAAAAAAGTAAATTGAGAAAATTTAACAATGCGCGCAAAACGCCATAAATATTTGATGTCGTTGGAATTTATTAGCATGTTTATTGATTGATTAGGTGTAAAATATTATAGATCAAAGATTTGCAAGCAGATTGCCAAAGGTATGTGTAACGGGAGGAAAATGAGATCATTAATCATGCGCAAACCATTAAATCTTTGTGCTCGTTCTGGTGTTGAGTCGTAAAACGTTAATGTGAAGCTTCTACGGACGAATAACGAATAGCGAATAAGGAATAACGATTCGAGTATTGTAATCAACCAGTTTAAATGACAACTTCTTGAATGGCATTAAGTTCTTGAGGTTTACGGATTCATATCAGCTGAAAAATGAAATTTCAAAGTATGCGCTATTCAATAAAATTAAAAGCTCAGTAATAAACGCCTCGAAAATGGCGAGTAAACAATCCGTGTTGCATGCACTTCGATCGCGTGTTACTCAATTTTTATTACAGTGTAATTTTTCTCTTTGGTTGTGCGCGCATATTAAGCAATTTATTTCTTACTCAGCGCAAATTTTTCCTACTAGTAATTCAAACAAACGGTCGGCGAGTGAATAAAAATGCCATTAAATTAACGTGGCATTAAAGGATTGTTGGTGGAAATTTTAATAAGACGCAGACATTATGCGATCATAATTAACAAGTTGACGCTGAAGATGTTGAAGAAAGGGCGGCAAAAACGAGGGAGGACATTGTTCAACAAACGCTAAAGCCGTGAAACACTGAAACGAAACAAAACTTGGTGAAACATTTAATGCATTAATCATTAAAGTACGAAGCCATTACAGAAGGGTTGCTGGTAATAAATTACAAAGCGATGCAATGATGCAAAACACTCGAAACTTTTCGAAACGCACAATATTTGAAAGTTTTGTTGTAAAAAATTGTAATTGAATCGTCGGAATACATTTGCGCAGAATTAACCCGCAAATGATTTGCTGAAATTGAAAGGAGTCATCTAGGTAATTGAATCACAGTTGAAACAGAATCTACCGCCATCGCCTCCGCCACCGCACAAGAACGCAACCGAATGGAATACGAACGTGAGGAACGTGAGGGTCATCTAGTTATGCAAGTTAAGTTAAGCTCACCAATATACCGAGCCAATTCGTCCTACTGCGAATGTGTAATTCAAGCACTTCTGCCATGCAAACAAGCGGCAACCTAAATTCAAATTCAACAAGATTTACATACAAAACTTCAATAAAAAGAACACCGCGCGCTTCGAAGTGAATCCAAATACGAAATTACCATCGTCTTAAGCGTATTAAATATTTTTATTTTGCGATTGTTTGACGCGCACTTCTTTGAGTATTTATAAGAACGCTAAAATCCGAGCAGAAGCAGCAAATAAAAGAGACCCAAGGGGATGAAACTCACTCCTGCGAAACGCACGGGCTACTCGTGCGAAAAAAGGAAGCGGCCGCATAAAAAACGCATAAATGACGACGCGAAATGAAAAATCGTAACGATTTTTTCCCCGTTCACTTGGTGTGAGTCGACGTTGAATCATAACTCATATATGTATTTTGGCAGCATTCACACTCGCTTCGCATTTGGATAAAGCGGCGGCGGTGGCGGCAAAGGGTGTGAGGTTTGCGGCTTGCGTTTATCGCGTTCAATCAGAGGGAGCGCCGGATTTCACAATCCACAATGAATTGCAAGACTTCTCTGCCATCGACTTTATCATCGCGCGTTCGATGCATTCGCATTAGACAAGCAGCAGAAGGGGATGATTTACTAATGTTAAATATTGAAATTGTCAAACACGGTGAAAAGGGAGGTTCAAGTCATGTCTGAAATTACTTGCGGATTATGCGCTAACACGCCGCGATATGTTTGTCGAGCGTCAATTTCTTTGTAATCAATAATAACAGCAAACAAATCAAGAGTTTGGCTGTGAGAAGTTAAAAGTTGTCAAACTGGAGCAAAAACAATGACGGCGAGCACTGATTATTGAAAATGAAAAAGATACTAAATGCGAAGACGGAAATGAAAGGAAGGAAGAGAAGCCGGAGCTCAAGAGCGGATAGAGCAAGACGGTAAACAATTAACTGTATGCGTAAAAGCGGAAAATCGTGGAGCGGAGCGCGCAAAGGGTGCCAAAGTCGGAGGCGGCAACAGCAGTTGTTCCATCAACTATTTCCGTCTGTCGTAATTAATTTCGCTCCCTTCAATTCAGCGCACAAAGCGATAGCAATTAAAATTCTCGTAATTTTTGAATAATGTCCGGGGAATTGGCGCTAATTAATAATAAAAATTTGTTTTGCTTACCCCACAGATCCCATGCGGGTGCGACGCGCTTGGCATGGGGGGTGAAGAGACCCGGCCCATGTGGTACCACCATCGGTACCAAATCATCCACCTTCTGCTTCTGGTGGTGTTCTTCGCAGGAGCTGGTAGCGCAATTTGTCCATCGCGCTGTCAGTGCAACGAGGACGCTTTGCGCGTGTCCTGCGTGAATGCCTCGCTGGCGGTGGTGCCCATTCAGCTGAACCCGGAAGTGCTTCACATCGATCTGTCGGGTAACAAGATCTCGAACGTGCTCTTCACCCTCAGCTTCTACGACAAGCTCATCTCGTTGGATCTCTCAACGAATAAGATCTCCACTCTGGGTTCGGGGAATTTCGAAACGCAGCGCAGCATGAAGCATCTCAATCTGAGTCGCAACGATATCTCTGCATTATCAAAAGGTTCTTTCAAGGGATTGAAAGTCCTTCATGTGCTTGACTTGAGCTACAATCGTCTCGAAAACATTTCGGAGGCTGCATTTCGAGATTTGCATTCGTTGGAAGTGCTAAGTTTAACCGGAAACCAGCTGGTGCATCTGGAAGTGGGGCTGCTGAAACCGGCGAAAGAATTGAAACAGTTATTGTTGGAGGGAAATCAACTACTTCGCGTACCTCGAGCTATCGAAGATGCTCCAAGTTTGCAGCTTTTAACATTGTCCAATAATCTGATAAATTTGATTGAGGAAGCTGACGTTCCCGCTTTGGGTGAGTTGCAGACGCTGTTGTTGGATAGCAATATCATTGGGAATATAGCCCCCGGTGCATTGTCGGGGCTAACATCGCTTGATGTACTTGACTTAAGTAATAACAACTTCACGAGCGTGCCTACCGCCTCGTTGGCCAAGCTCGCCAACTTGACTTCGCTCAAGTTTAGCGCGAATTGCATCGCTGCCGTCCCACCAGTCGCATTTCGCGGCCTCTTCCAACTGCGCACTCTCTTCTTGGACAAGCAGGATTTCTTAACTCACATCGACTCTCGCGCCTTCGTCGACAACATTCACCTGGAGCATGTGCTCTTGGATGACAACATTGCCTTGGAGCGCCTGCCCCATCGCTTATTTCATGGCAATCCTCATCTGGAACGCATCTCAGTGCGTAATAATCGAATATCTACATTGGACGCATCACACTTTCCTCTAGACCAACTTCAGAAGCTTATGCTTGGAGGCAATCCATTCTTTTGCAACTGTTCGCTTCTTTGGCTTTGGCGTCTCGCTACGGAACAAACTCTCCTTACACTCAGCAATAATTCAATCCCAGCGCACGACCTATTCTTGGATGTTGAAGATGTTTATTGTTCAGGCCCCGAACCACTTTCTGGCGCAGTTTTACTCGACGCAAGCGAATCGCAAATCGGCTGCTCTTTGGGATGGCTCGCTGTCGGGGGAGGCATTGCATTCACGTTTCTAATGCTCTTCATCGCCATCGCCGTGCTTTATTGCACTCATGCAA
The DNA here is from genome assembly GCA_030264675.1 of Anaulacaspis nigra. Taxonomy (NCBI): domain Eukaryota; kingdom Metazoa; phylum Arthropoda; class Insecta; order Coleoptera; family Staphylinidae; genus Anaulacaspis; species Anaulacaspis nigra. The sequence goes on from JARJDV010002323.1 coordinate 10,767, forward strand.
AACGCGAGCTTCAAGGTCGAGACTTGGAGAGCGTGCCGCAAGCTGCGCTTCATCTCAATGGGGGTGGCAATCATCATCTGCATCGTCACCATCAGTACGAAACGTCCCACATCTACGAGGATCCCAAGATGGACAAGTACATTATGGGCCCGCCGCCCGTAATTCACGATTATCACGCGCTGCCGCCACCGCCCCCCTGGGAGCCGTGTCCGAACGATGTGCAGCGCACAGTTTATAAACAATTTGATAACACGGTTAAAACGCGTCCGCATATTGTTTACGTGTAAGACAACTGAAATAAATTAAATTTTACTTAAGAACGGAACAAAACAACAAACAAATATTATAAGCTAAATCTTAACCAGAACGAAATTGTTCTTAAAAACGTGTTCTTCCAAATTTAGCCGCAAACGATGTAGTTGTGAGTGAACGCCAATTGTAAGTAAAACCAAAAGAAAACAACCAAA